>LPNX010499247.1:325925-348777 GCA_001517045.1 Pseudotsuga menziesii
GGAAGAAATTGATAAAATGCTAACAGCAGGCATCATTGAGCCAGTAGAGGAAATCGAATGGGTTAGCCCTATGGTAGTGCAAGAGAAGAAAACAAAAGGGGACATCAGGATCTGTGTTGATCTGCAAAGACTCAACGATGCATCACTTCATGATCCATTTCCAACACCGTTCACTGATGAAGTATTAGACAATGTGGGAGGACAAGAGGTCTACTCCTTCACTGATGGGTTTTCAGGCTACCATCAGATCAGAATACATCCAGAAGATCGATCCAAGACCACCTTTGCAATAGAATGGGGCTCATTCCAGTATACGGTAATGCCCTTTGGTCTTAAGAATGCACCAGCTATATTTTCTAGAGTAGTAGTTGTTGTATTTAAAGAATACATTCATAAGTTCTTAGAAGTATATTTCGATGACTGGACTGTATTTGGGTTAATCAATAAGCACATAGGCGATCTAAGACTGATGTTAGAAAAATGTAGGCAGTACCAGATCTCTCTCAACTTGAAAAAATGTATATTCTGTGCACCATTTGGTATCTTGTTGGGTCACATTGTTTGCAGACAAGGCTTGATGGTAGACCCCGCCAAGATCGCTATCATTGTAAACCTCCCAGCACCTAACTCAGTCAAACAAATGAGGACAGTACTTGGTCATACCGGGTACTACAGAAAGTTCATCAAGGGCTACGCAAAGATTACAGCGCCGATGGAGAAATTGCTCAAGAAGGATGTAAAATTCCTATGGAATGAGGAATTCCAGCAGAGTCTAGACATACTGAAGGAGAATATGGTTACAGCACCCATCTTAGTATTTCCGGACTGGACTAAGCCTTTCCATGTGCATGTGGATGCATCGGGAATCGCATTAGGAGTCGTCTTGACCCAGCCAGAAGAAGGGGATCTTGACCATCCCATCGCATACTCCAGCAGAAAGCTATCAACAGCGGAGAAGAACTACACCACAACAGAAAGGGAGGGCTTAGCTATGGTATATGCGCTGCAGAAGTTCAGGCACTATCTATTGGGCGCCTCGTTTAAAATGTTTACTGACCATTCCGCATTGAAGTACCTAGTCAATAAACCAGTGTTAGGGGGAAGAATCTGCAAATGGTTACTCCTCTTCCAGGAGTATGATTTTGAAATTATTGTGAAACCAGGAAGACTGAATGCAGGACCGGATAATCTGTCGCAGTTAGACTTAGGAGAAGAGCCCAGTAACCTAGAAGACAATTTTCCAGATGCGCCATTGTTTTCCATACAGATTACAGATGAGTACTATGCTGACATTATTCAATTCCTCACCACAGGAGTAGCACCTGATGAGTCTACTAAGCAGCAAAAGAAATAGTTGTTTGTTAAGGCAGCAGACTTCACCCTCATTGCAGGATGCCTATACAAGTTAGGTCCGGATGAAGTCCTACGTAGATGCGTGATGCCGCACGAGAAAGACACTATTATCAAAGAGGCTCATTCAGGAACCGCAGGAGGACATTTCGCAGGAAAACCGACTACGCAGAAAATCTTAGAGGCAGGCTTGTGGTGGCCTACACTGCATAAAGACACTAAGGACTTCTGCATATGCTGCGATATTTTCCAAAGGGTAGGAAAACCCTCGTGACACGATGAAATTCCACTGCGACCGCAGGTCACGCTGCGCGCATTCGACAAATGGGCTATAGATTTTGTGGGTCCAATCAACCCACCAGGAAAGCGCACTGGTGTGAGATACATTATCACTGGAACAGAATACCTCACCAGATGGGCAGAGGCCAAGGCAATAAGAAATTGTGATGCTGCTACAGTTGCACAGTTCCTTTTTGAAAATATCATCAGCAGGTTTGGATGCCCAGTAATTTTGATGAGTGACCAAGGTACACATTTCTTGAACAGCACTATTGAGGCATTAACAGAAGAATTCCAGATCCAGCACCATAAGAGCACTCCCTACCACCCGTAGGCTAATGGCACAGTGGAGGCCTTCAATAAGATTTTAGAAAATGCTCTCACTAAGATCTGTAATAGCCAGAGGAATGATTGGGACCTCAGAGTTAACGCTGTCTTATGGGCATACAGAACCACATGCAAGAAACTTATGGGACACACACCTTTCAGCTTAGTATATGGACAGGAGGCTGTTATGCCTATGGAGTATATTCTTCCCAGCTTAAGAATCGCTCAGATTACCGAGATGACTGATACAGACACAGTCGAAGCAAGGCTAGCATAGCTGCTCGCCTTAGAAGAAGACAGGTTCATCGCAGGATTCCATCAGAGAGTCCAGAAGGCCCGAGAAAAAGCTTGGCATGAAAGACACATTAAGAATAAGACTTTCCAGACCAGAGACCTGGTGCTCCTCTATGACACCAAATTCATCAAGTTCCCAGGGAAGTTCAAGACACATTGGCTGGGGCCATACCAGATCCAACAAGTCACAGAAGGAGGTGCCGCTCAGCTCAGCCAGCTGAACGGGGAGCTTTTTCCCACATGGATCAATGGCAGTAGGCTTAAGCTCTATAGTGATAGCCACCTCACCTCTCATCCCTAGCTTAAACCATCCGCACCGATGCAGATGTCCAGTGTAGTTGAAAGGAGGCATTGCACCGAGGAATGAGTCTACACCAAAAAAATAAAAATAAAATAAAATAAAATAAAATAAAAATTTAACACTGTTTGTTTGCGCAGGTGATGCGGAGTTGCATCGCAGCAGTAAGATGTTTCCCCCTGCCACGTACCCAGTTTGCAACCGACAGTGGGCTATTCAAGTCACTATCTGAAAGGTAGTTAATGAAGAAATGAACGGTATCCCCTACCGTAGATTTGGCAGCAGTTTAATAAATTTATTCAGATTTGGTAAATCCCCGACGACACCGATGCCTGGATATGCACGCTTGGAGGGACACGTGAGCAGATCTCAGCAATTATGACAGATCAGAATGACGGGTAGGGTCTTGTCTAGGTAATTATGATGACCAACGGGTGTGACCCAGGATAACCGTTGCGTCCGGTACTATGCCTTCACCATAAAAGCAGACATCCTTCAAGCAGGAAGGGTACAGTTGCCAAATCTTGAGAACTATGCAATGCAGTGCTAAGTGTCCCCTGAGCAGATCCAATTAAGTTACAGAGTACAGTGACTTCCAAAGTTCGAAGCCACTGCACGCCCAGAGTATTGAGCTAAGCGGATTCTGACTAAAAGTGAACCTCTAGAAGGCATGTTGAGACATTTTGACCCTGGTCCTGGTGACCGTAGATCCGCCATGACGACGTCGCCCAGGGTTGTGAAATTAAGTACAGCACAAGTTAGACAGTCGCTAAGGATGAAGACTCAAGCGCCAGAAGTAGAAGTTGTCACTAAATTCTCTGCTAAGAAGAAGAAGAACGCCGAGCCGATCACTGAAGATAAGAAAGCAGAGCAGAAGACTGATGAGAAGAAATCTCCCGCTAGAAGGAAGGTGAAAATGAGAAAAAGAAAGCAACGGGAGAAGGTCACTGACCTATCTGATCAGCTAAGAAAATCACGAAACATGATGACGGTACTGAAACAGAAACCTGAGGGTCAGAGGCAGCATGCGGATCTGGCCCACATCGAAGAGAAGAGAAGTGGAAGAAGACTGCACACCCAGCGGAGGGGAGACTTCCAGAACGAGGACAAAGGCTTGTTCTCAGAGCGGAGTTCATGGGTTGCTTCTTCTCCATCCTCGAGGCTCTAGATGGAAGGAAATGTTTGAGAAGGCTAGAAGATACAGATTTTCCTTGTGATAAAAGTTCTAACCCATATAAAAATGAAAGGATATCTGTGGAACACTTCTCAAACACTAGAGCGCTCATAAAGAAGAAAGAGCGAAGAGAGCGGCACTGTGACTATGGGCAGAAAAGATAAGAGAGCCCAGCATACTAAGTTACCGAAACTCTAGAAAGAACGTGTCGAGGTAATGCAGAACGAAGTCGAAAGACTTCGGTCGAAGTTGCAGAAGACTTCGCAGGCGGCAAAGGATAAGTTGCAGCAGGAGAAGCCTGTTGCAGGTGGCTCGAGGACGAGCCACAAGTAAGTGTTAGGGGACTGTTGGAGCAGGGTCCCGCAGCTACAGAAGAAGCTGCTAGTTTTGGCGGAGATATCAGTTTTGGCAGAGAGATAAATTTTTGGCAGAAAGAGGACAGGGCAGAGCTACGACGCCGTAGCACGTTTCCAGCTGGAGAGCAGAGCCGGAAACCATGACTTTTGGGATAGAAAATTCAAGAAGGCAATGGTACTTGAGCGGCCGAGAGAAGAAAGCTCAACCACTTCATTGAAGGCAGCGGCGGAAGACAGGAGGGCTCAGCGACCCTCATAAAGAAAAAGGAGCAACGAGGCTCAAGCATTGAAGGCGAAGGACAGAAAGAGAAGCGGTGCATAGTACCCATGGTCAGTGCCGGGAAGCATGGAAGACTGCAGAGAGCTGTGGTGTGACAGGAAGTGGCTACCTCAAGGACAGAGAGGACCGACTATCACTATTTAGGGTTTGGGTATACTGTTGGGACAGGCCCACAGTGTTGTAATGGCGAGACCTTCAGGCCGCCTATAAAAGCTTTCATTTTTTATTGTAAAGGGTTAGCTAATCAGTGAGTTAGCCAGTTGGTTGGTTCATAGGATTGAGTCGTTAGTTGGTCAGTTGATTATTTTGTAGACTCGGGAGTCAGTCAGACAGACTGTGCTGTAACGATCCAAACACTTAGCTTGTCTGTGATTCATTTGAGTCTGTATGTAACCATCCACAGAGAGGAAGAGAGGGAAGGATATATTGAAAGAAAGGTAATATAGAGATAGAAATAGACCAGATATCTAGAAGAGATCTCGCGCTGCAGAGGCAATGCAACAGACTGTGCTAACTTCCCTCAAGATATATAATAGAAGCACAGTTTGGTGGATGTAGCTCCCATCCTGGGGGTGAACCACGTTAAATCTGTGTGTTATGTGTTGCATGAATGTGTTTGTATTTGCTTATCGTTACTGACTATTATGCATGTAATGTTAGTTGCAGTAAGTGAATGTATGTATTGTTCATCTCATGATAATACAAGAAGATAGAGATAAGTTGAAGTATTTTAGTAAGCTGCTTAAAAGAATCCTTTACGTCTGTTTCTAATGACCATTTAATCACAATATAACTTCTGGGAAGTAGAGTTTCGCACATCGGCACAGTCAACGCTAACAGCGCAAAGTCGTGGTGGTAGGATATCGCAGAGAGGCGATATCGCACCGGCAAAGGAGCTGCGGTGCGTGATACTGCGAGCTGAGGGTTTAGCATTGAAGAGAGGTTGGGTGTTTCGCGGTGCACAGAGATGCGATAAGGTTGGAAATATTGTGAGTAAGTGGAAGTTGTGCGACGCGAGAGGAAATCGTGCGACTTGCGCGGGGTTAAGCATCGCATGGGTAAAAGCGCTGCGAGTAGAAGGGGATGTGCGATGCGTAGAGCTAGTTGATCTAGTGGCGCGCAGGAGTAAGATAGAAGAAGTAGGATGCTCAGAACCTGGTCCAAGACACTTGAGTCTTGGCCAACCCATTAGATTCACTTCGGGTGAGACTTCAGATCGCTTCGCGGTCTGTCGCCGAAAGGGCCAGTGAGTTTGGGGTGTTGTTGATTAATTATAGTAAACCCGGGTCTGCCCATGCAATAAACACCATTCGAAGGTGAGATCAAAACATTGCCTCTTTGTAATGATTTGAAACTCTCGAGGGATCATGGTTTCTATAATTATAGTTTTCTACCAATTTTTCTTATAATCTAGTTGATTTATTTGGTTCAGCATGCAAAACTTTTGGCTTGCCGAGCAGATGAGCTTTTCAACACAATTATGGTTGGTGGAGGTACCTTACATATAAGAATATGTGCTTTATAAATTTTTTCGTTTGTGCTTTCTATAGTTATCTTAAGTCCTCTTTTTCAACTCATAATTCCCAATCTATGTTTTACTTTTACGTCCCAACCAAAAAAGTAGATGAATTCCCTCAGTTATTTATTGGAGCTTTGTGAGTCTGAACATGTGACTTTTGAAGTCAGCATAAACTGAACCGTTCATTTTTTATCTACAGAGGAGATTCATGAAAAAATCCATAAAAGCGTATTTTTGAAAGCCTATGAGCTTGTAGGATGCATACCTGAGCAATCTGTCGCGGTGGGAGATAACCTTAAAACAGACATTTAGGTCTTGTATTTCAAGATTTTCCTTATATAGAACAAAGACAAACAAATGTATCTAGCATAAATTTTTAGATAAATGAGATTCATTGTTTTGATCCTTCATATGGTAGGTTTGAGGTTGATAGTTGTCTTGATCATTTATTTTTTGTTCATTTCTATTCTCTGGATAATTCTTTTTAATATGCATCTCTAGATGTATCGTGATGGGAATCTTTCCTAATCTTTTGCCTTAAATTTGGTTTTATGTTTCACTACAAATAGCTATGTTTCTGTATTTTAGGGAGGTAAAAATGCAGGTTTTATGGAAACTATATGGGTCAACAGTCATGGTCTAAATGATCCCCCTCTAGGAGCAGCAAAACCCACTTACACTATTAGGAACATTTGTGAGCTTCCCGAGATTCTACCCCTTTATTAACAAGATAGGTTTTTCCATCAGATTATATGTTTGTATTCATTTTTTTGTCACTGATTATCTATCCATGATTGAACTGAACTGAAAATTTGGCTCTATTTATAACAGCAGAGTAACTTTCTTTCTATTTTTTTAAATCTTATACTTCTGAATTGAAACTCTTTTGAAAACATCTAGGAAAGAACCTTTGGAAAGGAAATAAAATCAGATCGCAAGTATGCAATTGAAACAACTTACAACTACTATCAATATTTATGTTTGGTTGTTTTCTATCTGTTGTATAACATTTTGGAATGTCAAATCAGCATCTATGTTGTATTTCTCCCAGATGCTATTGTATGAAGAGAAATTTGGGCGTATGTTGATAATTTTCCACTATGTTATGGTTTCATAGGTGTTCTTGGTATAGTTATGTTGTGTTTTAGATATATTATGCACAAAACGTAACAATGAGTTCATATATTAGAAAGTTAAAAGAGGTGATGTCTCTGGCCAAAAATAAAGTAGAACAACGCTAGCTCTCTTTTTAGTACTACAAACCACTGTTAACCAACTAAAAGAAGAATACTATACTCTGGCCATTTCATTGTTAATGACAAACAACATAATATAGAAACTACATCTTTCAAACTGCAATTGATTGCAAAGTTTTCTAAGGCACATGACACTTAGGAGCTGTGGTGAATGATTTGTAACATTGTAGTAATAATAGATTATTAGATACCATGTGAAGTAAAAGATGAGTGTCATTTTAGTTTTTAACTTTTAATCTCTCTAAGGCAAGTAAGGTAAATTAATTTCCCCTTTCCTTGGTAATCTTGTGTTTCTGGTATCGTATCCATGGTCAGTTAAATGAAATTTCTTCTATAGATAGGATACTTTTTGTCTTGTGCTCTCATTCATTTATTTACTATGGATATACAATAGCTTTGAGCTTCAATGGTTGTTGTTTTGAAGATTCTTACAAAATTTCCCATAGAGATCAGCACAGGTAAGTTTATCATTTAGTTCCTAGGTGTCTAATATGAAATTTGAAGAAGATAATGGTGGTGATTCGACATTAAATATAAAAATATTAAGCAGCTCACATGCTAGAGTAAAAAAATTTAAGTAAAGTATCAATATTGCATTTTTCTTGGTCAAGACTATCAAGCTTTCTAAATTATTGCATAATTTGTTATATAGCATAATCATAGCCCACCAAAAATGCGGGGATTTCTGTATAGCATTTTGTTATGGAAAAATCTGACTCAGTCAGTTTGTTTTTCAACTCCTTGGGGGTTCTATGCTTCAGGTAGGTATATTTGTTATGTATTTCATTTAAAATTTTAGAGAGTTTATTGACAAAGCTTCTAATAAATTCATTTACAATTTTAGCGTTGAAAAAAATGTGTTAGGCATTTGCAGTGGCATTCCAAAGAATCAAGAATACTTTTCCATGGATAAGAATCCATGGGGTTTGAATTAAAATCAATTTGAATAATTTGAGAATTCGGAAACAAAAATGGGAAAAAGAGCAGATATGCTAGGCTAGATTAAAAATAAGGCCTGATGTTTTAGAGCACAAAATGCAACATGTACTAGCTACAAATCCAATGGTGGGCAGATTCCCACCTTGTTGGATAAAGTTCCCAACTTAGGATGTGCATCCAATGCAGGTTGAGTAATTTCCTCTCTGATGCTGCTAGCGACATATCTTAATTTGTGCAATGACAAATCAAGCAATAGAAAGGTTGGGTTTCTACTTTCAAACCTATAAAATTGTTCAATTAGAAGCTAGTTGTTAGTATCTTCCAAAACAATTGCCAAGATGCAAAGATAATGAGTCATAATTATCTAATTTAATAATAGGAAAGTCAGTATTTGAAAGTTGTTGAAATATGAATTGATCTTCAAAGATTGCATTTTGTTGAAGGTGGAAATTATTATTACTTGGTGCTACACGATGTAGTTTCAAAAGTAGTACCTATGATGGCATCAATCGGCATGTAAAATTATAGATCCTACTATAAAAACCTAATAGTAGTCGGCCCAATTTCAACTCCAACTAGTCTAGAGTGTACAAGGAAGAAACTTGCAACATGATGTTTTAAGTCTATAAAGCATTGCTAAGGATGAAACTTGCAACATACACCCAATGTCTTAAGTCCAAGTTTTTAAGTCTATATCTTAACTTTATTGGAAAAGAATGAATATTATACTTTTCTGGATGCATTTTCCACCATTTCCTAATTTTTTTTCAAGTCAACAAGTCAGGATCCTAGCTAGATAGGGACATGAATGGATATGCCAGATAGGGAAAATTGTACATAGCTTTCACGAATTAGTTTATCATAAATATTAGTTACTAGTAAGTTGTAATAGTAATAATTATGTAGTTTGTAAACTGCTATCTATCATAAATTTGTTTGAATATCATCATTGTCAAGCAATAAAAACTTCTTAAAGGGTGCTAGCTCAATGGTAGGGCGCATGCCTAATTATAGGCAAGAGGTTGGTGGTTCGATTCCTCCGTGCCTTAGCATAAATTTGTGACTACAAAAATGACTAAATCCACATATATATGACTATTAGTAGCTAATTTCTCGTATCTTAGTCGTATTTAGCTTAGTCATTAACATGTTGCCATCTAGTAGTTTATTTAGTCATATATTTGGTCATTAATTATTATAATCAATGATTAAATCAATGACTAAATCTGTGACTAAATCAATGACTAAATCATTGAGTAAATCATTGACGATCAATGACTATAAATGACTAAATTAATGACTAATAAGTCAAGCTATTAATGACTAAGTGAAATACGACTAGCTATAAGATAATGGAAATTAACTACTATTAGTCGTCGACTCAAAATAGTCATTTATAGCCTGATTTTAGTCATTAATTTATCATTTTGTACTAGTGAACTGTTGGCCAACAAACATCCCAAAAAATTTCTTTCGGGGGCTTCTCCCCCGAACCCCAGCTGGGACGAGTGTACAGTAAACCTGGGGTACAAACATAGCTAAACAATAACATCTTTGAATATGGAAGATCAAGCTCCACAACTAATAGAAACTCCCTCATTGTATCAACTGAAAAATAAGGTTAGTTCAACTCGCCCTAGGAGGGCGCATCTTTCTGTGGTGGTAGAACTCAATTTTGAGAATTTTCAATTTTTGACCTCTCACTTCTGTCGGGAGGAGCTAAGGCTTCATATTTTTCATGTTTCCATCACCAAGTCAATAAAAAACAAGATATAGTATAGATCTCCTTGGGGAGGAACATATTTTACACCATTGATCCCTACAAGTGATATCAACTGAAAATTTATAGTTTTACCATCAAACCTTAGGTCATCCGAAAGGAGGTTCCAGAAGCAATCCTCAAATTGGTAAGTACTACTTCCTATATTTCCATTTGAGCTTCTCATTTCTTGAAGATGACAAAAAAAACCAATCTTGATGAAAATATTGAAGGAGCAGAGAATTTCAGAGCATGGAAGTACATAATTGTGCTTATCCTTGAAGAGAATGACCATTAGAGGAAATTTCAACTGAAAATGGGCCTTTCAACCCTAATTCAAATTCCATGTCATCATGTGTTAGTCAATGAAATTGTTTTAAATTTGAAATACCGTATAGGTCTTAAACAATTTTTAATATAAATTTGGGAATAGGTATCATAAAAAAAAACTACTTTTTTGTTCGTATTTACGACATATCTCCCTATGCTCTCACTCAAATGTCGAGCGAGAGAGCTCGCTGGATGCGGAATTAAATTCTTCATCCAACGAGTACCCACACGACATACTTTTGACAGACCCTGCTACCCCAAAAACAATAAATACCTGAAAAAACGTGGTGATGATAATGTCATCATCACGTTTTTTCAGGTATTTCTTTTTTTGGGGTAGCGGGGTCCATTGAAAGTATGTAGTGTGGGTACTCGTTGGACGCATAATTTAATTCCGCATCCAGCGAGTTCTCACGCTTGACATTTGAGTGAAAGCACAGGGAGATATGTCGAAAATAGAAACAAAAGAAGTAGTTTTTTTCTTTTCTTCCTCCAAAATTAATAAATATTATTTGATTATTTTCCTTAGGAGGCCCAGTTTGAGTTTAAATTTTTTCTAATGCATAGAAGGCTAAATCAACGAAGATGTCAAGGAGCCAGAGGGAGATGAACCAAATACCAAGCAAAATAAGGACATGATCAAATCCAAAAGGATCATAGCTTACTCGATCAAGGATAGTTTGATCCCTCAAGTATCATCAAGAACACTCCAAAATAAATGTTTGATGCCTTGACAAGTCTATTTGATGGAAAAAACATTAACAAGAGAATGACCTTGAAAAATCAATTCAAGGGAGTGAAGATTCAAAAGGGAGAAACTATGCAGTCATAGTTCACAAGAGTATCTCAAATAAATGAACAATTGGAGGATATCAGTGACATGGTGGAGGAAGAGAAAGTTGTGACGATCACTTTAAATGGTCTCCCAAGGAATTAGGAATCTTTCATCAGAGGTATATGTTCTAGGATAAATCTTACCAAGTTTAACAGACTTTGGTAAATGTGTGTGCAGGAAGAAGGAAGGATAACAAATAGAGAAGAGAAAGAAAATGATGATGAATATCAAGACCTTGAGATAGAATAATGGAGGATATTTCACTTCAAATGAATTCAAATATTTCTGCAAGGAAGATGGGATTAAGAGGGAGCTCAAATTACCCTATAATCCTCAACAGAATGGACTGGAAGAAAGAAAAAATAGAACCATTATGGAAGTTGTGAAATCCATGATTCATGACCAAGACTTACCCATGCACCTATGGGTTGAAGCAGCTAGAACCATGGTATATGTTTAGAACATAATTTCTCATAATGCTCTTGGGAAAAAAAATCCAGAAGAGATGTTTACCAAGGAGAAGCCTGAAGTCAGCGACCTAAAGGTTTTTGGTTTTTGTGTGTTTATACATGTTCCCAGGGAGAAAATAACAAAATTCAACCCTTCTGAAAAGAAGGAAATATTTTTTGGATAGAGTGATCAATCAAAAGCATATAGAGTATACATTCCAGGTCATGGTCATATAGAGAGCAACAAAGATATTATATTTGATGAAGATGAAACTTTCACTAAGTCTAGAAAGAACCATACTAATGAAAACCAAGAAGAAGAACATGAAGCTCCTAGAACTAAATAAACCTAGAGAATGCTAGTCTATAATGTTGAATAAGAATAGATACCAGAAGACCATGATGTGGAAGATCCTCAAAGGCCTATGGAGATACCTCGAGAGATGATATCAAAGAAAATAATACTAGCCTGGACACATGATGTTATTCAAGGTGCATAAAAATATGGATCTCCAAAAGGAAGCAAGAGACCAAGGACCTGGTCCAACTATGGGGCCTCGATGTGTAATTTTGTTGATGCAAAACTTACCAGTTTCGAATAGGATACAAAGAAGAACGAAAGGATGGATAAAATGCTTGAGGAATACCAATCGATCATAAAGAATGATGTTTGGAATGTAGTACCAAGACCAAGAGAGAAGTTGATTGTTTCTTCAAAATGGATTTGCAAGACAAAACACTCAGCAGATGGAAGTATTGAGAAGTACAAGGAAATATTCATATATTGAGGATTCTCATAGAAAGAAGGAATTGGTTATGAAGAAACTTTTGCACAAGTAGAAAGATATAGCTCAATTGGAACTATTTTTCCTTGAAAACCAAGATGAAATGGAGGCTAGACCAAATGGGTGTAAATACAACATTTCTAAATGGTGTGATACAAGAAGAAATATACATTGAACAACCTCCAAGTTTTGAAACCCATGACAAAAACTCACATGTATGCAAATTGAAGAAAGCACTATGCGGGTTAAACCAAGCATCCAGAGTGTGGTATGGAAAAATTGATGTATTTATGATGAGCTTGAGATTTACCAACAGTAAAGAATATTCCAACCTATACTATAAGGTTTTTTATGAAGGTCTCATGATTCTATTGGTTTATGTTGATGATCTATTCCTGATAGGTGAAGAGAAGCTTATTGATGAATGTAAGAAGAAGCGTGCTGCATAATTTTAAATGAAAGATCTTGGCATGATGCACTATTTTCTCGGTCTTGAACTATGGCAGTTCCCAAATGATAATTTCCTAAACCAGGGAAAATATGTTGTTGAAGTACTAAAGAGATTTGGGATGCTATATTTCAAATCTATGAACACTCCAATGGTGACCAACTTGAAGCTACTGAATGATGATTCCTTAGATATAGTCGATGTTACATTATACGACATATTATTGGCTCTCTAATGTGTTTGATGAATACTTGACTAGATATAAGTTTTGTTGTAAACACACTGAGTTAGTATATGGTCGAGCCCCGACATGTTCACTTATTTGTAGCAAAACATGTGATAAGGTGTCTTAAGGGTACACTAGATTGTGTCCTCTAATATGCAGTGTATGGTGATATTAGACTTCATGGTTATACATATTTTTATTGGGTTGGGACCACTGATTACATAAATAGTACCTCTAGATGTTGTTTGAGATTGGGATCAGGTGTGATCTCATGACTCAGCAAAAATTATACTTTTGTTACCCTCGGTACAATAGAGGTTGAATACATTGTCGCATGTTCATCTTGTAGTGAAGCAGTTTCACTTCGCAAGTTAATGACATGATTGTTCGATACAGAGATAGATTCAATTGATATCTACTGTGATAATCCAAGTTACATCAATATGACAGAAAAGCTCGTATTTCATGACACGTCCAAACACCTAGAGATAAAGTTCCATTACATTCGAGACATGGTGCAGAAGGGAACTGTACAACTCCGATATGTTCCTACTGAGGAACAGTGGCCGATGTATTGACCAAGCCTTTGTCTTATTTAAAGTTTGAATACTTTTGAGACAAGATTAGTGTAGTACAGAAGGACCTTCCTCGAAGCAGGGAGTGAGGATGTCTGTTAACAATCAAATTAACACCCATTAGAGTGTTGGTCTAAAAGCATATTTCTATTTCACATTAGGGAAGTTTTGGGGTAAAAAATGGGACTCAAAACAAAAATTATACCGGTAAAATTCACTTTATAAGAACCAATAGGATTCAATATGATGATGTCAACCATAACGGTAAAATTTGTAAAAACAATTGGAGGGAAAAAGCAAAAGCTACTTTTTCTTATCGTATTTTTGGCATATCTCCTTGTGGGTTCACCCAAATTTTGAGTGTGGGGACTTGTTGGATGGGTAATTTAATTCCTCATCCAACCCATACCCACATTGCATAATTCTGAGGTACCCACAAAAAACAAAAATGAAAATTTCAATAAAAAATGTATTTTAGTATTAAAATACTTTTTTTTATTGAAATTTTCATTTTTGGTTGTTGTGGGTACCTCAAAAGTATGCGGTGTGGGTATGGGTTGGATGAGGAATTAAATTACGCATCCAATGAATCCCCAAACTCGAAATTTGGGTGAAACCATAAGGAGATATTGCAAAATTTTCATAAGAAAAAGTAGTTTTTTTCTTTTTCCCCTCCAAAATTTAGAACTTATATTTTATTATTTCCCTTATGAGGCCCATTTTAGACCTCAAAATTCCCCTAATGCCTACAACATGAAGATCAGTGTTTTAGAACAATTGAGAGCTTCAATCTCTCATTTGACCACTGCTTCCACAAATGAAGAAATGCTTTATGACAAGGTGGCTCTAATGAGGCCAAGTCCATGACCACTTAAGGGCCAAAACCTAGTTCATATAACTCACACAATGGAAATAATGCCTAACATGGCTATTAATTGTCTTAGAAATACTGAAAATCAAGTTTGAATCCTAAAAAACTAGGTAAAGTGGGTTTTTTGAAGGAAATAATAAAAAAGATTAAAAAATCCTAATCCCACATTCATGGTTAAGTGATTGGGTTCACAAACACCAATCATATATAAGGAAGCCATATGCGGTGAATTAGGGGAGACAAATTAGAGAGAAAAGGCATGTTGGAGGAATTGAGGGATAGAAATCACTTTTCTACTACAAATGTTTTGGGCATAAAGACATGGATGGTAGAAGACTAGGTATAGGCTATGGATAAGGAAGGCACTTTCAAGGGTTGCAAGTATTTCTCCATTTTCATCTATTATGAATCAATTTAGTTTTCTTCTCATTTCGTGTTCAATGTTTTACTTTCAAGTTTCATGTTGATGTAGAATTGGTAGGAAATTAGATCTACCCTATATTTCCTAAAGATATTTTGGTATGATAGTAGGAAGGATTTTGTTGTGAGATTTGTAGGTATGAAGGAGATTTAAGGAGCTGCAAGGAAAACCATCAAGGAACTCCATCAAACTTCAAGGCTACAAGAGGTATTCTCCTCTCTTCCTCCTCTTCTCAAACTCCATGAAAGAAGGTTTAATATCTTAGGATTATTGTGATAATTGATTTGTTTTCTGTCAATTGGGATACACCCACCCCATAGAAATAGGAGAGTAGGATATAACTTCAGTTGTAGAATACTCCACTAACAGAATGGAGACTCCATTGGGGAGATAAGGGGTTCTTCTCTTGAAAATAGTTTTCTTGAGTTTTTTCCATATTTTGGTTTTTTGTTACCTTTAAAATATTTTAATGCATGATTTATATTGTTGTTAGAATGCTTTAGTTTAGTTCCGTAGGTCAAAACCGACCTGATTTGACCTTTAATTTTTCATTTTTCAAGGTTTTTGGGTCTGGATCTTGGTTTTAATTTCCTCTCTTGATCTTGCTCATGCCATTTCATATCCTACACGTAGATTCAGCCTCCCTTGATGCCCTGTTAGACTCATGTAAGTGCGCTAGTGATACTTTGTTCATCAATAATAACAGTGCGCCAACCATAGTATCGAAGAGTTACTGATCTTGATTTTTTTTATGGTTGAATCTTTAGTTTTGGATCATTTGATTTGATTGTTTCTATTGTATATGTCTTAGGAATATTCTAACAGAGTTTTTAGACAGTATTTACCTCTATTTTATTAGTATTTAGAAAATTTTGAAGGATTTTAAAGTTTTGTGTGCATTTGGCTTGAGATTGAAAACTTTTTAGATCACTGATTTTTTTCCATGGATTAAGTTCATTTTAGACTTTGACTAACCTTGGTTAACAACCAAAACATTTGTTGAGGAATGTTAGGACCTATTAGGATATTTTTTGAAGGATTTAGGGTCATTTTCCCTTGAAATTGTAAGTCTTGGAAACCTCTTTAAAAAGCTAGGAAAAATCACTTTGAGTAGTAGTTTTTTTAGAGTTGTTCAAGTTTTCTTTAAAAGAATGCTTCGATATGAAATTTTATGACATGTTTACGATTTAGGTCCTTTATTTCATTCTTGAAATTTTTAAATTTTGTCTAATTTGGTCCTTTTAATCACATATTTGCATAAGGAAATTGTTAAAAAAATTGAAGAACATGACACATTGTTTCAATTTATGAAATTTTAGGCCATGAATTTTGAAGTCACATGAACCTGCTGACCTGCCACACATCTTGAAATCACAACTAGTACACATTTAATACCATCATTTAAATCAAATTCACATAAATTCTCAAAAATAAAGACCTGTCAGTTAAGATTAGTTCAAATAAAATGAGAGGACCTTGTTCGTTATTTTCAAAATTCTTGATATAAGTTGTGTTCGAGCCCTATCTATCATCTTCACTCGCACCTTCGGGAGATCTTGTGAAAGAGAAATATGGATCTCAAGTGTCATAGTGTAGGATTATTTTTTAGCAAAACTCCAAGCCCTGTGTATCCTCTTCACTTGCGCCTTTGGGTGGTCCTGTGAACGAGAAACAAGGATCTCAAGTGTAATAGGAATATTTTGAAGTTTTGAAGCATATTGTCAAGCCATGAATATCCTCTTCACTTGCACTTTCGGGTGGTCCCATGAAAGAGAGTGGATATCAAATGTAAATTCTTGTCAATTTTAGAATTTCGAAATATATTTAGAATTTTGCATTAATTTACAAACCATCAAATTGGAACATTAAACTCAACATTCATAGAGAAAACATAATGCAATAGAAAAATCAAAATTGAATCATGATCCTACATTTAAACATCAGTTTGAGAGACTTATTAGAAACAGGAAAATAATTGAACATTCAAAAAAAAATTCATTTCCAATTAGTGAAAGTTGAAGCAAATTGAACACATATTGTGTTTGAATCCAACCTCTTGAACCCTTGCTAAGAAATTGAAAACTTCTGTTTTCAAGTTTGTAAAAGTGATTCTATTTTGAGATATGCATGTTTGAAGGATATCAAAGAACCTCTTACTCTTTGATTCACACACACCACCAGTTTCACCATCATTCCTCGAAACTAAGAGAACTACCCTAAAATCAAAGATTAATCTAAAATCTATCAAGATTATTTTTGATATCATCAACATAGATTAGGATAGGGCTTTGGAATAATATTGGAGAGTTAACACTCCAAGGCCACAAAACTTTGAAACTAGTATTGATTAAAGAGAATCAAATCCATTATGGAACGACCCTCCACGGGGTCCAAAAATAAGTTCTAACACTAATATGCACAAATATAAAATCTAGATCAATTAACCACAAATTTTTCTTTTAAATAAATAAGAAACTAATAGCATAATAAATCTGACATGTTTAGCATGTCACGGATTGTTGATGTTGTTCGAAGCCAATTTTTGTATCCAAAACTCTCACTGAAAAATCCTACAAGAACACTAATATCTACTGGTACTCCGCAACTTGTTCTACTTAATTATTCGCTGAGCGCTTCGAATAGATTGTCAATCATTGATAACCCACCGGTTTCCTCCCTACCATACCCTGACGGGTACTCTCCTTCTCCCGGGACCCTGGAGCTCGACGGGGCTGATAATACGTGGCTAGCAACGGCAATACAGCACCAGACTGCTACTCGGAGGCTCCCAACCTAACTCATGTTGTATTCAATCACACTTTTCTGCAGTTGCCTCTGAGTCACAACATCAATCTGTGCTCAAACTATGGAAACAGGAAGAGGAAAAATCGCCCTTCTCTTCCTCATTTTCCTCTTTTTATTAACCCTTTCGTTAATAACAATGCATCCATGCATCACTTTAGTTTAACTGATTCTTTACTTAATTGTTTTATTTGTTTATTTTATTCACTCAACCTTATTTTGTTTTCTTAGGTTATCTTTTACTTAGTTTTAAGTTTAGTTTCGTTTAGTTTAGTTTATTTGGTTCATGTATTTACTTATGATATTTATTTATTTATTCCTTTATTATTATTATTTTTATTTATTTATTATTATTATTATTATTATTATTATTATTATTATTATTATTATTATTATTCTATTACTTTATTTATTTATTATTATTTATATTAGGTTTATTTATATTTAATTATTTTAATTATTATTATTTATTTATTTCATTTAACAAATATGGATATGTTTATGTTCTTTAAGTCCAATTTTTATTATTTCTCTTTAGTTCATTTAGGTGTTTTATTACTGCCGCATTCTCGTCGCGGCCAAAATTATCAAGGCGTTGTGCTCCCAACATGCCCTTCCAATAATTCCCATAGGAGAGGAGTTGAGTCTGACGACTAAGCCAATGTTACCTTAGTTTTCCTACCCTGCGAAGAGCCATGTGGTTCCTGGGGAATAAGGTCGAATCCGTATTGCGTTCCCCCTAGTATAATCCTCGTGAGTGATCGACTCGCGGCCTATCCTCACAGCATGCACATCTGATGAGTTAGATTTTTCCTCACTCTATTCAAATCTCATCGTGTCTCCCATTTTCTAGACTTACACATATAATTTCTCAGCCCCGTCACTTGATTTAGGTCGATTGGCAATCATCTCCCATCACATGCACATATAACACCATGTGCACCGAGCGTATTTGATTATTGGTGTGAGTATGTGTATGAGTATTTGCTCGGGGTCATGAACCGAGCGTACTTGATTATTGGTGTGAGTATGTGTGCACTTATGTATGAAACTTTTACTTTTCAAATATGAAATAAATAAATAACACTGGATTTTCTACAATAAACAAGCAAAGGGTTGTACCAAACCAGGTTTGAAAGGGAAAAGAAAATAAGAACAAGTGCAAGACAGATAAGGGTTTGAAATCGGTTCAGGAAACTGGTTGTTATGTTTTCAAACCGATAGTGTGACTACCCCAACTTTGTATCCTTCAAGTCAAAGAGGGAGTGTTAGGCTCTCAACAAAGTGGAAACAATTCCACCCGTAGATCCACAGGTCAAACCCCAAGTTCTCGGTGCTCAAAAAGGAGGACGCTAACGCCATGAGACCCCAAATAGTCTCTCACTCCCCGTAGCCTCCAAAGTCACTTGTTTCTAATTGAAGAGAACAACACTGAAGTGGATGCCTATTACTAAGACTTATTCAACCCCTTGTCATTTCTCAGAAGACCCCAAAGGGAAATGACTGAGTAGAGGAGGAGGGGCCAAATAAGTTGGTTGATTTCCAACTTTTAAAATATATTATCGAATGTAAATTACAGAAGTCAACTCATAAATAGACAGGTTTCACTTAACAGGTTGACAACCGCGACTGGTCCCACTCGCTCAAATAGGAAAAACAGAGGTGACTAGGTCGCTCAAACAACAAAAAGAGGAGTGACCTGGCCCTACGAGGCAAGTCGCACTTTACGGGGCTAAGGCCACGACCTGGGTCATGCCTAACAGGAAAAAATATGCGACTGGGTTGTGGCCTCTGGCTCGAAAGGTGCGAATCGGGTCGAAATGGGAAAAAATCAAAGAGAATCAAAGGGGGTAGGAAATGGTGCCATACAGGTTCGGATTGGCTGCCCAGGGGTCTGATCAGTGACGGTTGTGAGTAAAAGAAAAAGAAACACCTGCAAAACACGGGACCCAAGGGGATCGACCAGCAGAGTAGCCAATACTGTAGCAGGGTTTTCACCCCTACTACGTGCAAAAGCACCTCCCTTCTGTCAATGGTACAGGAGGGTAGAGTTTATGAAAGAAAGCTATAGCAAAAAATGATATTAGTAAAACAAAATCAATAAGCAAATGCGACTAAACTAAATAAAAACAAATACATGACAAATATACCTTCTTTCTCTTGAAAATGGGCCACCATGCCCAAACTTGGAAATGGACGGCCTCTTCATAGGCTGGTTGGTATGGAGGATGTCTCAATGTACCGAATGGGAGATGGTGGGGCTATGGAATGATTGGAAAAAATGGTGTGAATACTTTGAGGATGATGGTTTCTCACCGTACTCACAGAATAGAATAATGAAAAAAGGGATAAGTGAATCTTTTGATGGAGACCTTCACACTATTTTTATAATATGTTTTTAGGTTTTCTGACCTTTGCTCTCTTTTAGGGTTTTGGAAACCTATTTAGGGTTTTAATCCATTTTGTAGGTTTTAAGACCTTTTTTGTGTTTTTAGCCATTTTTAGGGGGTTTAGCCATTTTATGAGCTTTTTTGGCCTTTTTGTGGGTTTTTTTGGCCTTTTTTGAGAGAGAATGAAGGTAAACCATAGTTTTGAAGGTTAAAAGTAAGGAAAAAATGGTAGGAAAATGATGTATGTATGTGGTTTAGACCATGTTGAGTTAGGTGAGCAATTTTTTGAGTTAACAGTCACAGTGGGCCTTTATAGACGAGTTGTTGTGTGGGTGTGCCCCAAGCATGGCCCCGTTCCCCACTAGTGTCTTGCTTCCTCTTCATGCTAACGATGTGTCCAACTACAAACAAATGTTGGATCCACCATTCTATCGATGCGCTTGCTTTTCAAGCCAAGCTTGATGGTGCTCCCAACAAAGTTGAGGCTTTTGTTGTGGTGAATGGTCCACATACTTAGTGCTTCCAAACTAAGGTGCCCCTCACTATCCACTCGAGCTCCCAAACATGCCACATGTCGAGCTTCCAACCGAAGCTTTTATATTGGGGAGTCCATCTCAGTGTGGTCACCACGTTTGCCGAAGAGCTCCCGAAGTGGTGTTGTGCTTGTGCTTTCCATGCATTTGGCAATTAAGTGTGGGTGCATGTGCCATCACTTAGTCACATGACCCAGTGGGGTCCCATGTGCTAATGAGCTTCTATTTTAAGAGTGGGCCTAATGGTTAAGAGCATGTGTTTCCTCTTAGGAGGTCACGGGTTCAAATCCAGAGGGGGGTAGTGTATGTACACCTCTGTAGACTTTAGCAGTTAAATCGCTGCGCAAAGGGGGGTCCCTTGTCCCACAAACAAGGGGGTCTCATACACCAATTTGGTGTCTCGCTTGGTGGTGACCTTAAAAATAGATTATTATTATTATTATTATTATTAAATAAAATGATTATGAAACTATATACTTAAAAAAATTAATCAAACTATATACTTAAAAAATTAATCAAATTATATACTTAAAAAAATTTGCAATTCTCTTTCACTTTTACAATTATCATATAAATTCTCTTTACATAACTCATGAAAAAATATTGTTATTATTTTTTTATATTTGAATTTGTTTCTTTCACTCTACCAACTTTTCCTTATATTAAATATTTGCTCCTAAAACATATATTCAATAGATTTCATATTTTCAACCCACAAAGATGTCAAATAAAATGAAATGTAAGGTACTTCACATTTTATTCCAATAAATGACTTATATATTAATTTAATGATATATCAAATTAAAAGAATATGTCTTTTTTCTATCTAGTTTTGTGAATCAAATTTTTATCATTTAAAAACATGTCTACTGGTTCACCTTTCTTAAAATTTTCGTCATTATTACCTGACTTAAAATCACAGGTTCACCTTTAGTTCATGAAGCCAAGAATCACCCTATAGTTTTTTTCTATCTAATTTTGTGAATCAAATTTTCATCATTTAAAAACCTTTCTTTTTTGTTATTTACCTGAATTAAAATGACAGGTTCACTTTAGTTCATGAGGCCAAGAATCACCAATAATGATAGTAGAGAAAGATCAAGATTTTACTTTTAGGGATCAAATTGTTATCACTTAAAAATCGCTGATAATGATCCGAAAGTAACGCTTTGAAGTTCACACTCAGTGACACGTGACGTAAGAACTTGACTTGCATTGCCTTAGTCACCTTTCCACGTCACCTACATCTTTCTAAGTGTACTTCATGTTTTTCCATGAATTGAACGAACATGTGCAAAGTTCAAACCATCAATCTTTCTGATTTATATTCTATTTTATTAATAAAAACCTCGCAAGCACAAAAACATAAACATTGAATACTCATATGAAGCACAAAAACATAAACATTCAACACTCATAAGAAGCAGCATAAACACAAGGGAATTGTGTCCACGCAGAGTATTTTACTCGGGAATGTGCAAACCATCATTTTCTCGTTTTCTCTCATAAAATACCTTTAAAAAAACATAAAACATAAACATTCAATAGTCATATGAAGCAGCACAAACACAAGGGAATTGTGTCCACGGAGAGTATTTTACTTTAAAATTGAATCTAAATTAAATTATAAGAAAATAAACATTTAACAATGTATTACTATAAGTTTCCATTTTTTTTGGGTCGTAATAACAATGTAGAATTGACATTTTTGAATTAATTTGGATTTAATTTGGAATTAGGTCTGGAAGTATGGTAGAGCTGAGAAGGAATCTTTCTCAATTAGGGAAAGTGTGTTGTAGAAATCTTAAAAGATTTGATATGTTGGATTGTGTTGCCGCATTTTCACACACCTGGATCACGTGGCAGAAATCTTCAAGCCACTCGGTGTGTCCTTGGGGGCAAGTCTCGAGTCAAGGCTGTCACCTTGTTCTTGACTCCTCCGTTTAGGCTCAACTCCTAACGAAGCCAAGGGGGGTAGACCCTATTAAGTTACTAAGGATGATTTCTTAGTGTAATGATGTTGTACTGAATCAGTTATTTAGGAATTTGAATACTTTAACTATAAACAATCAAGATGACAAGATACGAAGATACACATGAAAGCACAAGGTTGATACACAATATAAATATGAAGCAAAAAAGACCAGTGCCTTAATAATGGAGTCAAAAGAGATCAGTGTGCTTGCATGTGTCTGGAATAAATGTTTTGCGATTGCATCTTGGTACGTTTTAAGTTAAAATTGTAGTATGAGTTGCTTAAATTAGGCTTAAGGGGGACTCCAGATATACCCGAGAGTACTTGGAGTATGTCCAAAACAAAGCCTATACGGCTACCCACAAGGAATATGTGGGCTGA
>LPNX010499255.1:0-13859 GCA_001517045.1 Pseudotsuga menziesii
AAGAAACCTGCAGGTTCGGTTGTGAAACAAGTTTCTCAATTGTCAATCAACCAATCTGCCTCGGGACAAGCTATGGCTTCGTCTCAGCCCACCCAAACGGTGAATGTACTTGCTGTGCAATCGTCCAACCAAAAAGGTAACCAGCAACCTGGACGGAATAGAAAAAAGGGTAAAAACAATAATAAGAAGGGTGGGAATAAAAATGAGAATGCCAACAATAATGACAAGAACAATAAAAATGCTGGGGGGGACAAGCAGAATAAGCGTAAGGTTAAGTTTCCTTGCAAGCTTTGTAAGGATGATCACCTCACTTACTTGTGCCCTAGGATGGATGAAGCTTCGAAGTTCATAGCACAGGGCCCAACTGTGTTAACGAACCCTTTACTGCATAACCAAAATATGAACTCGAAGTCCCATGATCAATCTAGTGATGAAGATCCACCTGAAACTAGTGGTCGTGGGTGCATTAATATGGTCCGTGCCGCGAAAGTTGTGACACATGCAAAAGATTATTCTTCGTCACAACCCAACCCAGGTAAAGAACCTGATCCACCAAGAACCCCTTTGCATATTGAGAAACCTACGGACAAACCTGAAGCTGCACCTCGCATTCCTAAGGGGGTACTTAAGCGTTCGAGGCATAATCCAAATGCCCGAACTGCCCAGAACTATTCAGTTGTCGAGGACTTGGGTCATACTCCTTGTGCGATGTCTGCATTGGAGGTGCTTCATAGTTGTCCATCGCAAAGGAAGGCTTTGCTTTCTGCTCTTGGTGTGAATGGTGATGATTCTTCCTCAGTGATCAAGTTTGAAACCGCAGGACATCAGCCTCGATTGCCCTACTATGTGTCCCTTTTGGTGCATGTAGAATGTCTTAATATGATCGTCAAGCGTACTGTGATTGACGAGGGTGCTGCTGCTTCTGTGATGTCTTTGTCTTGTTGGAAGAGTCTTGGTTCTCCTGAGTTGTCAAAGTCTACGACCATGTTAACTGCTTTTGATGGGAGATCATTTAGGCCACACAGTATCCTTCCTTCTCTTAAAGTCCGTTTGGGGGGGAAGACCGTTGCGATAGAGGTTGAGGTGGTTGATGTGCCCCTTGACTACAATCTCTTACTAGGAAGGAATTGGATGTATAGTATGCAAGCCATTGCGTCTTCCGTATTTCGCATTGTATACTTTCCTCATAATGGGAAGATTGTGACGATTGATCAGATGTCATTCAAGAATCCGCCTGTTAGTGCATCTTCGAAAGCTTCGGTTCCGAAAGTTGAACATTCCCAGCCGGCAACTGGGAGTGTCGGTGTAGGTATGTATCCTTCCCTCATGGGAAATTTTAGTTGTCCTGCACCTATCCTCATGATAGGAGCTAGTTTCAATGGTGCTTCCACGTCTACGAGATCGGTGTCTTTTTGCACAAGTCATATGGGAGATCCTTGGATTCTTCCTTCACCGAGTCCTTCGAGTGATACCATTGAGACGAGTGTGTCGTTTCCTGCAGCCATGATTGCTTACCAAGCTAATCTTCAATCTGCTGCAGTGCCTTGTTCTTCTTCTTCACGGACAGAGGAAGAAGACCCCTATGTGCTGCCTGCATGGGCAGTACAGTCTTCTCATGCCCACGATTCCCTTGATACGGTTTTCCCTTCAGATGAAGCGATCATCGAGGCTATGTCGGGAGTTGAGCCACCATGGGAGGAACTCCATCATAGATCATATTTCCTTCCAGAGCTTGACTTGTTGGAGCATGAGGATTACAGGGATATTCTTAGACAGAAATCCGGTAGGCCCATGAATCCATTAAGCTCTCCTGGTCAGATGGCTGATGGAAACATGGCGAACATATCATCAACTATGCCTATCAACATTTTTCGCAACCCTGGTACAGTTGAGAATGTGTACATTGGGGCGAATTGTTCCCAAGATGAGATTCGTGAGTATACTGAGCTGTTCAAGGAATTCTGCAATGTTTTTGCTTGGTCTTACGATGAGATGCCAGGGATTGACCCTTGGATTGTCGAACACGAAATTAAAACTTACCCCAATGCGAAGCCTGTTCGACAGCATTTACGCGCGATAAATCCTAGGAAAGCACCTGCCATAAAGGCAGAGATAGAGAAACTATTGAAAGCTGGTTTCATCTATTCCGTTCCCTTGACGGAGTGGGTTTCAAATCCTGTTCCGGTAGATAAGAAGCAAGGAGCGATCCATATATGCACTGATTTCCGTGATTTAAATTGTGCCTATCCTAAGGATAACTTCCCCACACCATTTATAAATCAGATTTTGGACGAGTGTGGGGGTAGCGAGGTGTTCTCCTTTATGGACGATTTTTCCGGATATAATCAGATTCAAATTAAACCTGAGGACCAACATAAGACCGCATTTATTTGTCCTTGGGGAACATTTGCGTATCGGAAAATTCCTTTCGGCCTTAAAAACGCCGGAGCTACTTTTCAGCGGGCGATGACCTTGATTTTCCATGATCTCAAGTCCATTATTGAAGTATTTTTGGATGACCTCGCTGCTCATTCTCGTATGAGGATGTGTCATTCTTATCACTTGAGATTGGTGTTCGAAAGATGCTGGCACTATGCTGTTAGATTGAATCCACATAAGTGCATCTTTTGTGTGAAATCAGGTCGTTTATTAGGATTTATCGTTTCGAAAGAGGGTATAAGAGTCGACCCCTTGAAAGTGGAGGCAATACTTCAGTTGTCTCCCCCGCGAAATATTCGTCATCTTCAATGTTTGCAAGGCATGGCAAACTTCCTACGAAGATTTGTTGTCAATTTCGCCAATTTGACTAGAGGTTTCATGCGTCTCCTGAAGAAGGATACTCCCTTTGAATGGGATGAGCAAGCCCAGGAGTCCTTCGATGCTCTTAAGAGAGCCCTAGCATCGGCCCCGGTGATTAGTCCTCCGGATTATAGCCGTGATTTCCTATTATATGTGGCCATGTCTTTAGAGATGATTGGGATGGTTTTGGTTCAAGAGGATGAGGAGCTCCAAGAGCATGTCATATACTATCTGAGCCGAAACCTTATTGACGTAGAGATTCGGTATTCTCATGTAGAGAAGCTTGCCTTGGCCACTGTGCATGCGGTGCAGCATTTGAGACATTATATTCTCCTTCGCCAGACTTTGGTGGTTGCCCATGTCAATCCATTTCAGTTCGTCCTCACACGTAGGATGATTGGGGGAAAATATAATAAATGGATTGTCATTCTGCAAGAGTTTGATCTCGAGTTTGTTTCAGAAAAATCGAAGAAATCATTAATATTTGCAGAGCTCATATCAGATTTTCCGAGCGAGGCTGAGGAGTCGGTATGTGAAGATACGTTCATTGATGAACACATTTTCTTGATCTCAACGGCTGACCCATGGTACGGTGATATCATAGTATATTTGTAAACGCAGAGGACCCCTACTCACCTCTCGCGAGATGAGCGACGTTGATTACGTCACGTTTCCAAGAACTACCTCATAGTGGACAATACTTTGTACCGCCATGGAGTAGATTCCCTTTTACGACATTGTTTAACTCACGATGAGGCTGAGGTAGTGCTTAATGATTGCCACGGAGGGGCGTGTGGTGGTCATTTATCTGGTCTTGCTACAGCCCAAAATATTTTGAGAGTAGGATATTTCTGGCCGTCAATCTTCAAGGATTGTATTGAAGCGGTCAAGAGGTGCCACCCTTGCTAGGTGTTTGCACGTAACATGCGCTCGAAGCCTGCCCCGTTGCACCCTATTATCACCGCCGGTCCCTTCACCAAGTGGGGGCTAGATTTCATGGATTGCAACCCAGCTTCGGCTGGGGGGCACCATCATATCATTGTGGCTGTCGATTACTTCACGAAATGGGCTGAGGCAATGCCTACAGTAAAATCCGACGGTGAGACAACCGCTCATTTCGTATTCAACCAAATCATCTCTAGGTTCGGGATTCCGAGAGAGCTTGTCACTGACCATGGCTCGCACTTTCAGAATCGTATGATGGAAGAGTTGGCCTCCAAGTTAGGATATAAGCAAGAGCACTCCTCTTCTTACTATCCTCAAGCAAATGGACAGGTTGAAGCTGTGAATAAATCACTTAAGTCCATTCTCCAATGAACCATCGCACAAAGCAAGACGAATTGGCATATTATGTTGTATCCTACTTTGTGGGCATACCGAACCACGGTAAAGACTGCCACTGGTTTTTCTCCATATCAGCTTGTTCATGGAGTGGAGTCAATATTGCCGGTTGAATGCGAGATTCCTTCGTTGAAGTTAGCCGTAGAACTCTTGCCAGACACTTCGCCTTTGGAGGAGCGTTTGGTTCACCTTGAGCAACTTGATGAGCAGCTTAGAGATGCCTTGGTGACTCTAGAGGTTAATAAGCGTCGCATAAAGGCCCAATACGATAAGTCTGTCCGTCCGAGAGTGTTTAGTGAGGGAGACTTGGTCCTTTTGTGGGATCAATCGAAAGAACCCTTGGGGGCAGGGAAGTTCAATCCTATGTGGCGTGGTCCTTACGTGGTCAAGCGAGTATTAGAGAAGGGTGCCTACGAGTTAGTGGATTACTAAGGGACGGCCTTGGCGGAGCCTAGAAATGGGCTCTATCTTAAAAAATACTATGCATAATCTTTAGCCAAGGTTGTTTGTTGTATATTATTGTACAGCTTTTTTGCATAGTTAGGTCTTGTTTATCGTGATCGAGTTTGTGATTAGTTTCCATTTCTTGTGGCAGATGTCAATGGAATCTTCCACCTTCGTAGGATTCGCGGATGGTGCAATCCGTCACACTCAACACTCAGCCTCAACACTCAGCCTCAGTTGCTTGGGTGATTTTTACTCCTATGGGTCATGTACTGTCTTCAGGAGGTGTATGTCTACGGCCATCTTCCAACAATGTTGCTGAATATAGTGCCATTATCGAGCTTCTACGGGATGCCATTTCGCATGGTGTTCTCTCTCTTGAGGTACGTCTTGATTCAGAGTTAGTAGTGTCACAGTATGTACCATGTTAGAGATCCGACGTTATTAAGGAGATTCTTACGTGTGAGATTGCTAGAACGGCAATTTGAGAACATAACATATATACACATTCCAAGAAATTTTAATCAAATTGCTGACTCATATGCTAACTATGTGTTAGATTGGCATTTGTTCCATTCATCATAAATTAATCATAAGCACAATGTTTACACATGTAAATAAATAAACCGATCACCATAAAAACGTTTTTATATATACATCAAAATGTGGTAATACATAGTGTCATAATACAAAATTGGGGCTTTGAAAGCCACCATCATATACACGGTAATACAAAAATAGATACACTCCCAACTGTCTACTCCGGTGGAGGTGGATGAGGGTTTTGATCATGATTTGTCACCACGGCTCTAGCTAGCCGCCGAAATAAACGCACCCATGCGCATGGTACACCAACCACCTGTCTCTGCATAGCCTCAGGCAAGTCCTTGACTTGCGCCATGGGAATCCTGTGAGTCAGTCGCACAAAGTTGGTATGGATGCTTTGGAGCATTCTCTCCGCATCCACACCGGTGATATCGTCTCCTCTTCCCCTCCATCTATGACGTGGGAAGCCCTCTGGTCGCCGTGGTCCCACATCTGCATATCAATGGTAGATGTCACTATGTATTATCACCCAAAAGCATGTCTTTTTTATTCCATTAATCAAGAAAACACAAAAAAATTAAATACTTCAAAAATCTTAAAAAGAGTAAGGGTTGAGATTCGTTACCTATGTCTCCATATGCTGACCCTGGTGGTAATGGCATGTCCGGGTCTCCCCGGAAGTCTATCCCTGCATAAGGGTAGTCCTCTATGGTGATAATCTATCGTTGCCACCATGGAAAAAAGTCTGCTGGATAAGGTTTGGCCACCCTACCACCCCCCAGTCTGCGCATCGCATCTGCCCAACGTCGTTGGGCCGGATCTCGAACCCCGTGGAGAGGAACATCCACTCTAGGGCTCAATCTTGGAACCCGCTCGAAGAAGAAAGTGCTCAAGATACTACTGAACCCGAAGTTCTGTATCCTACCTGCCTTGCACTCACTGAGCTGATGTTTCATGTTGCTCAACAGTGATGTGCTCCAGTCATAGATGGTCGGTGTCATACACTCCACCGCATAGAACATCAATGGCCGAGAGGCCTGATGGAGTGATGCTAAGCCTGCTATCCTGCCCAGCGTCAGTAAGATGGCCTTTAGGCCCGGTACCTGTATAGCGTTGGTGGGGACTTGGCTCCCCACCTTCTTTGTCTTTGGATAGCAATATACTACGATGTACTCATCTATAGTCATCCCATGACCTGGCCCTCCGTGGGCACGAAGGTTCACCGTCTCACCCCGCCATGATAGACCTATGATAAAATAGATATCCTCCACCTCAATGGTGAGGGACATGCCGTCTAGCCGGAAGGACTCTGAGTCCGGATCCCAATAGTCTACAAGCATCTGTAGTAGTCCTAGTTTGGCCCTCAAGCCTCCTAGGCACCAAAACTTGTAGAGTCCGCATCTTCTTAGAGCCTCTTGAGCCATTCTGTCAGCCCTTACTGCGTCCTCTACATCACCATGCTCGCATTCTCGCCACTCTAGCACCATCCTGCATGAGAAGTTGACCAAAATTTCCATTAGATTCATAAAAATCTTAGTACGCGGCGTCATACGCGGCTGTTTTCAAAACAGCCACGTATGTACGCGGTTTCAGGCCCCTTTTCTGCGTATAGACAGCCCTATACGCGGAAAAAACTTCGATATCTGCGTGGGTCGTGGCGCTCATGTAAGTTTTGCCATTAAAAATTCATTTGACCGTGAAAAATTATGAAATTTGTATTGAAATGCAAGCTGAGAACATGAGTAAGTACCTGGAAGAATCGGTTGTGAATTCCGCCGGCTGCATCTCCTGGAATTTGCAGTTGAATATCAGAGCTCCAATGGGTAAAACTTTCAAATGATTTATATTTTTTACTATTTATAGAAAAAATTTCAAATATTTGAAAATTTTTACCCCCTTTCCTATAGTTTTGACCGTTTCTAACCTTTTTGGACCGTTTCTGACCTAATTTGTGATGTAGAAGACCATTTTCAGCGACGTTTCAGCCTTTGGATTGACCCGTTCGTACTGATCTTAGGTATAACGTCTATACTGGCATATAGGTTAGGTTCACCACCGTTTGCATTTTGCATGACCTTATGACCATGTCACTATATCCTTAGGTACGAACCCACTCTATTATGTCACGGAACCTTCTTGCTGCTATAGAAGTGGCATGATGTGAGTGGTAGAGACTCACCTTACATGGGTACCCTAGATAGGTCCTTATTTGCATTTGGTGCCCAAGCCGATGTTTCCCCCTTTAGGGTGTGGGAGTTCGTTGTATAGTATTGCCATGACATTTAGCAAGAGCCTCATACTCCTCTTGATCTTATGCTGGCCTGTATCCCCCCGGACTTCCCTTATATCGAGTTGTGAATGCATTATCATGAGCTTTGCCTGTCTTATTGAGCTTTATGCTGGCTCCCCTGACATTGCGTTTCATCCATATAGCCCGAGCTTGTCTCATGTCTAGCCATGCAGAGCCTTTATTTATATCTTTCGCAGCTTGATTCCCTTTTTTACCGGGAGGGGATTTTCCCCCGAGTGTCGATATCCTACACATGTATCCTTGCATTGAGCATAGGCATGTTCCACTACTTGGAACTAGTTTGTTTGCCTCTATGACACTCGTCTCCTCCTAGTTTGTAACTATAAAGCTAGTTTATTCTTTTTTCAAGCTTTTCAAATAACTGAAAAAGACCAAAAAAATCAAAAAACCAAAAAGCCGGACAAGAAAAGATATTATCTTTGGCAGCTGTCGAGTCGTGTCGCCTTCGAACAGAGCACTGTATATCACATCCATTGGTTGGGTTATAGTTTGACTTTAGGAGCTATACTCATTATCTGAGTTTTATCTCCACCGACTGGTTAAGCTTCTAGTCCCTATGGAGCCTCTATTGATGCCTCCTGCATCATAGAGATGTCTCAATTTGTATATCGATTCTATGCTGCCTTCATTCAGTCACCATACGTCGTTATGCTCTTGTTCGAAGGAAGTTGAAACCTGAGTCGGCCATTCCTCAACTATCTTGACTTTTCATGTCGGCCATTCCCAGTACAGTTACTGGTTCGTGCACCTTATGATCGAGTTCTTCCATATTATACAGCCTTGCTGAGTACCTCATGTTGGATGATGGGGGATGCCTTAATTCCCTCCTTCCAGCGGATTTCATCCCATCGACTTTAGATCATTTATTCTGGGATTAGAGTCTAGAGACATTTTGAGTGCCTTGATACTTGCAGTCATCAGTGGCAGGTTCTCTCGCCATCGACAGTTTTGGGAATACATCAATGTCCCCTGATCGATGGAATCTCTCAAGTGTTCGACCTCAACACATTTATTCACACTTGTTAGTTTGCACTCTAGTACCTTGATTCCCATTTTCATTATTGGTGGGTGATCTCGCGTCTGTTAACAATATACATCAATGACCGGTAATCAGACGATGGACTACTATGTTCGACCTCGACACCTCTATTCACATAGTAGGACATGTACTCGTAGCGGTTTGTGTAGAAGACCTTCCAGTTTGGTGGCATCCACTATATGCTACCTCCTTGATCGTGCCAGTGTTCATGAGATTTCAGCTCTCGTGACTTGTTCCAGTATATGTCAAACATTTCCAGCCACTATGGAGACCTTGATCTATTATATATCTTCAGCCTATGTGGAGATCATTGTACTTTGTATATCTTCATCATGGAGATTCTGATCTATGTATATTGTACGTGGCGATGACCACATATGTCCTATCATGTTTCATGCCTATTCATGGCCATTGTACTCTTATGTATCCGGGACTGCTATATGTATGTGCAGTTATATACAGAGTTGTATTATGGTATTATGTTGATTGGGTGGCTGGTATTCCATTTGGGTACCTTCATCACTTCACTTCTGGGATGGACTTATAATGTATTTCAGCCATCGTATAACCCCTCTGATCTCATACATTAGGGGGCATCTGTTATAGCGGATTTCACCACACTAGGTGAATCACACATGGTATGGCCTTCCCCTATCCCGCTGCAGACTCATTATTCCGTATGGACCATTTATTGTCTTTTGATGTATCATTGACCATCCCTAAAAACATTAGAAAAATGATATATGCGGCCTTTTCCCCGATAACCGCGTACATACGCAGATATTCCCTATATAGTCGCGTACATCGGGATGTGTGCATAATCCAAAATTGTTGGACCGTTCCTTGTCTTGAATCTGACTCATATGACTCTTGGCCTTCCATATGCCTTGAGATCGCACGGATTCGACCTTTCAGTATCACTTTGGAAAGCTATATAAGGAACCATTGAGACATTGAAAATAGGAAGAGAGAATTGAGAGTACCGAAACTATAGTCCATTGTTGCCAGAGCTATACTTGAGTCTGCATCCCTTTGTCCCTTTGGAGCACTGTTGTGTTCTTCCCAAGCTTGCCCTTGTTAGTGAGCTTGCTATCGGAGTGATGGAGGATTGAGGTGGTGGAGGCCCAAGTGGGGGATTCAGTTTCTCCAGTTCGCAGACGTGACGTCAGAGGTTGTCACTTGTAATCTCTGATTCATATTAATAGAAATATCTTTTCCTGTCCAGTAATGTGTATTTGAATGAATGTTGCATCCATTGGAATATGTCAAATGCTTATACATTATTGATTATATATGCTAGAATAGATCTAACACCATGAAATATAGTATGCTTGTATTGTTTACTTGTTGTTGAGGACGTGCTGTAACAATTCAAGATGAAGATTGGAAGGCTCAACGGGGATCTACTTCAACCGTCCGGAATAAGGTACGAGGTTTGATCCTTTAGTGTTAGATGTTTTTATTTCTATTGCATATTGGGAAAGATTGATTTCTGGAGTCTAGCTGTCTGTTGTGGTACCCCAAGCCATAGGAATTTCTCTCCATAACAGTAAGCCTTGATGATCAGTATGATGATGTAGTCAATCTGCCTCATCTTGCCGATTGGTATATCAGTCCTACCCAGTCATGGATAGAAGCAACCTACGCGAGCACATACCAGTTTGGGAAGAATTTTAATGACATTATTCACGCCTATGATTTCCCATCCTCCCGCCCATTTTGGATCATCACGCAGGTTTTCATTTTTTGAATAAAGTATCCTTACTTTGGCTGGTAACCAAAGACAAGGAAATTTGTTTTTATGTTAATAAAATGCTTTGGTGGTTACATTTGATTTCTGATTACACTTAACCTTTTTTTATATCATGCTTAGAGTAGGAAAATAAGCTCCTTGAAAGAGAGCATTTACTTTCTGCATTTCTGTTTTGTACTTAGATATAACCAAAAAAAAAATCATTAGTTAGGTACATTTATTTTGTTTAAATAAATCAGCTTAATGGTTCATTTGGTTTTTATATAAAGCTTTTGCTACTGAGGTTTGTTTTGTCAAGTTGAGATGTTTTTACAGGGTGTATAAACCATAGATTCTTGTGTTCTCGTATCCTCTCCTTTCCCTATGAACAAATCGAGCACCCGTCCCGCAGTTGGAGCCAGATGTTACCACCTAAGTTGTACTTAGTGGTTTTTTATCAAGTGAACCCAGTGAACTGGACAAAGATTATTTGTTCGGACTTCAGAAGACCTTCGAAAGTGCATCTGGGAAGTGCTTGTTGTACTATATTGCATGTTCATACCCCATAGGGGAGTTGTAATAAAATGTTCTAGCATGATAGTGTCTGTAAAAGATTCGGTCTCTTAGACTTTATTTGTCAATCCGATCATCCCAAGGTGTTTTTTCCCTTGGTTATTATTGGTTGTTGAATAAACGACTGGTAATTTCTGAGTTTTTCACTCAATACCTCTAAAGTTGGGGTGGTCGGCTTGGCATTTAGGCCTATTGAGGTTATTAGAGTCTATGTTTCAATGTATAAACATGCTAGGAATTATGGTCGAGTCATATGAACATGTCTAAGTGCCCCTAGGATTTTTTAATTTTTTTAAGTTTTTAAGTTTTTTTAATTTTAATTTTTCCACAAAACATAGGCTATTTTTAATATTCTAATTGGAAAAATTGGTTTTGTAATAAAAGTGGGCTCGGAAATCAGTTTCAGTCATGGGGGTGCTCATTTTCAAGCTCATAGCGCCATGTAAACCCATAGACCCACTTTTTCTAAGTTTTGAGTGATTTTTCCATCACTCAGGTCAAAAATCCCTAAAAATCAAATATTAATTATTTAATTGATGAATTAATTAAATAATGGAGAAAACCCCAAATCCTAAATCATTGGGATTTTCTCTAATTTGACTGAAATCAGTCTCATCGGCTTGGGATTGACTGGATCTGACAATTCCTTGACTGAAGGAGGTGATCTGGGCTGATCTTAGAGTGCACCACAACATGCAATCTTGGGAATTGAGCCCTCTCTCTCTCCTCCACACATGTGGGCCCATCTGATTGAGTTTTGGTGGATGCTTCAGTCAACAGGTTGAGGTGTCAGACAGATCAGCTATTTGATTGATAGTTGCACTCAGTGAGACTCAGATCAAGCTCAGTTAGACACATATCAGGCCCAGATTCACTCCACATGCAGCTATAGTCTCTCTCTCCTTGGGATTTGTGCCCCCCTGGGCTAGATCTCTTGTTTTTGCTATAAATAAAGCACATATTACCTCTTCCAAGCTAGTTAGAACTGGGATTGAGGTGTTGTTGCTATTGTACTATTGTTATTGTTCATTTGAAATAAAGAGAAGAGTTGGAGGCAAGACGGCGTCATGCTATTGTGTGTGTGGATGAGCATTGCCATGTTTTACTGAGGTAACCTTTATCTATGTTCATAATTTGCTGATTGTTTGTGGATTCATTGCAAAAGATTGATAATAAGTTTATTATGATCTTCATAGGAAAGGAGTTTGTTAATAAGTTTATTTGCAATCTCTTTCCTTTTGATGCATGTTTAGAGATCTAGATTCAACATGTTTTATAAGTTTATATACATGCTATTCTGGAATCTCTGTTTATGTATTAACCAGATCTCACAGGAATTTTGGTAAGTCTTTGAATTCAGTTGCAGGTTCCTAGCTTGGAGAAGATACTGATATATCTTGCTTCCTCGCTTTCTCGAAAACTTTCTCAAAGGCATAGTCCCTCGACATTCCATCGGAAAGCTCCACGGTTGATCTTCAAGGCTTCCAGCACTCTTTCTCTCTCTTCCTCCTTATAAAAATCAAAATCTTACCTGGTTACTTTGGTTACAAGATTTGTTATCATTTATATCTGTCATATTAAAGTAAAACTTACATATATCTATTATTTCAAATCTCATAATCTAGATCTCATTTCTAAAAGGTTTCATTAAGCATTCTAGATATAGTCAGGGAAATCGTCCGTTTTGCATGGCAATTTAAAGAAAATCCATAGGTTGCATGCATTAGATTTATATTTCTGTTTTAAAAAGATTAAATCTAGAAATCATTGCATATCTCATTAGTTTCCCAAACAGCAATCCAATATCCCAAGGAAAGCTTGCTTTCCTTGATTCCTTTTTCACCGTTTTAGCTAGTTTTAACTAGTTTTAACTTAGTTTTTTTTGGTTTAAAGCAGGCTGACCCAAAGGTACTTTCAAAGTGCTTTTGGGAATATTTCACTCTAACATTCTCACTATATTTTAGCAGGAATAACATAAAGGAAAGAATCTGCTGTTCGAAAGTGGCTTTTGGATCGTTCAAATCCCCCCAGGGGGCTCCCCTTTGACTATAAATTTTAAATTTTGGGAAAGTTGTAAGATCTTGGTTTCATCCTATATAAGAACCAAGAGGATTCATATCATTTTACTGATATTGTAACAGCATATAATAAAACTTTTCTTCGAATAGGATCTTCCAATCCCATTCCCCATCCCCCCTGGGGGGATTCTCGCCTTTTTTGTTATTTTTCGCATTGTCTTATTTCTGTTCACTTTAGATTAGTTTCATTCATGCATAATAATATACTTTGATTACTTTATCATATATTCCACATTTTCAGTATCAAAGTAACTTGAATACTTACCCCATGACTTCCCGATTGACCCGCAAGGGGAAAGAGATACATGGTAAGAATAATTAGAAAAATTGTGATTTGTTTCTGCTTGCTGCTTATCATTAATTTATGTAATTAATTGTTCTAAAATCAACCCCCTCCTTGATTCCCCGATTGAGCTCCACTTGGATCGAAAGAGGTTCCTGGAGGGTTTTTCTTTCTAAGAAAACACATCCTTTAAAACTCACTAAAATTGACAAGACTCTGGTGTGTATTCTCTATACTTGGATGTGGTTCGTCCGATCAGTCAAGCTGCATCAAAATCAATCTGAGTGACTAGTTTAATTAGTCTTCACCTTCCCCAATCAACCACCATCAGGCGAAAATCCAACGCCTTGATCCAACCATAAGCGGTGGAAAAATACTCGAAGGAAGCGGGAACTCCTGAAAAGTGACCTCGAGGCGCTGATCTCTATTACACCTTCGGGTGCATTATGAACAACAGTCTCAGAGACTCCATTCAGCCCATATATTCCTTTCGGGTAGCCATGAAAGTTTAGTTTTGGACATACTCCAACTACTCTCGGGTATATCTGGAGTGCCCCCCTCACCTAATTTTAATCAACTCATATTTCTCATTAACTTAAAACATACCAAGAGGCAATCGCAAAACATTCACTCCAAGCACATGCAAGTACATTGATTGTTTTATGACTCCATTTTAAGGCACTCTCTATTTTCTTTCTATATATATATATATA
>LPNX010499255.1:13879-95418 GCA_001517045.1 Pseudotsuga menziesii
TCATCCAGTTTAACATCACCATACTAAATAATTTTTCCTTAGTAACTTAATAGGGTCTACCCCCCTTGGCTTCGTTAGGAGTTGAGCCTAAATGGAGGAGTCAAGAACGAGGTGACAACCTTGACTCAAGACTTTTCCCCAAGGACACACCGAGTGGCTTGAATATTTCTACCATGTTCCCCCCAGGTGTGTGAAAGGTGGCAACACTACTATTATCTATATTCGATATATTTGAATGATTTAGGTTGGAAAGGGAAAGAGCGGAGAAAGTAATTTGTGTTTTAACTTTTGGAACATCAAAAGAAAGTTGAATGGTTCTCAATTATTCAAAAGTGAGTCTGATCCTACAAGAGCTTCAGAAGTTGTGGCGTCAATTCCATCTTATGTTTTAGTAGTTTTTCAAATTGTAGTTCAAGAGAAAATCTCATCCAGCTTTCTTGATGTAACTGTAATGCCAACAGTTATTTTAAAGCTTCTAAGGACACTATTTGGCATCCTTTCATGGCATTAACGAGGTTCTATATAGGGCATCACATGAGGTTCCACTACCGCAAGTATAAGTGCCCAGTAAGTCATTGCTATCTGTTCCAATGGAATAAACACTGGTGGAAACTTATTGCTCTAAAAAAATGTCTTTAACACCATTCAGTATTTTGAAAGCATGAATTTGACCCAACTAAATATAATTCATTTAAGTGAACTACATATAGAGAAAATATTCAAAGCTGAAGGAAATGAAGAATGAGCGCATCAAATTTCTAAAACACGAATAACCAATTTCTGTAGTTATCAAACAACAACAACGGAAATTTCATTTTCCCAATGTGCACATGAAAGTTCTAAAATATTGAACAACCAATGTCTGCATCTTTCAAACAAGAAGCAAAGAAATGTCATCTCCGCAAAACAACAACAAAAAATTCTAGAAGGAAATCATGATTGTTTCCTATAAATAAAAAACCAATGTTTTTTCCACCATCTAACTCCTGTCTTCTCCCTAAAGCTCCAACATAAAGTTTTTTCACTATTGATATTGCAACCTTGCTAAAGTTCAATTGGAACATTGCGATCTTGATTTTGCATGTAAGGTTAACTTCATCTTAACTCTATATCTACTAAGCAGCTAAAGAGATCACTCTAAACCCTAATAAACCTCTCAGTACTTGAAAGATTTATGCTTGGGGAAAAATACGTGGCTAGTTTTTTTTCATTACCATAATCAAAGCAAATGTGGGTTCCCTAGTTTTATTTACAGCTTAATCCAAGAAAACAAGAATTGCTTTCTTTCTTCTATATGGACAATAACAAGTTGTAGGCTGCCTTTTACAATGGTTAATGTTGAACAATATCCTTTATACAATTCAAAGAGAGAAATCATCTGAGAGACAGGGCATCTGTTCATTTGTGGACTGTATATTTTAGTCACTTAATCATATAAAATCTTATTGTTCACATGGAAAAGGTCAATAGGTTATAAGATATTTTTATACTAGTTCTACAATCAATTGGTCTCACATTTTCAAAGGCTTGCAGGTGGCAGTACAAAGTATCCAAATAATCAAGGGTGGGGTTTACAACATAATTTCATTTTAAGTCGTAATCTTCTTGAAAAAAACATTGTATACTGAAGTCAATATATCCTTGAAACATAAAAGGATGATTTTGTGTGCATCGATAGATAATTCAAACAAGCATTAACTTCAAGTGCATGCTATTGTTTTTGGAAAATTACATCATAAATGTTCAAGTTTGTGTGGAAATGTTTTGTTGTCAATGCTAAATATGAAATAGGTTTAGGTCAAATGTGACAAAATTCAGACTTTCACGAATTCTTACATTCATTGTCACTGGTTTTATAAATACACACATGCTAGTGTATGTGTACATAGTGTCATGCCTCTACAATTCAACTAGATTTGGAAAGTTTAAACTAGGGATTTTGGTTGCAAAGGTTGCTCAAAAGTGATCTGAAATACACGCTATTGAACATTCATTAAAGTTATTGAACTTTCCAAGTTTTGTCCTTAGGTTAGTGATTTTTTTAATTTTATAAATATTTTTTAGTTAGGCTGAATCTTTTTCAAGGAAAACCTAATGGGGAAAGCAGGGATGCTTCCTCACATTTTAGGATGGGGTCTCTAGTAAACTCATTGGTGTAGACTAGTGTGCCTAACAAAAGGATTCAAATCGGGCACCTACTGGAATGGAACTAGCTAAATGCTGAGAACATGTGGGACCATAAGAAGTTTAGTTAGGCTCTGCTTCAAACATAAGCAGTTTTTTAGTTATAGGACCATGCCATGGTAGTTAATAGGAAGCTAAACTAATGCATTTTTTAAACTTCTCAGCAGTCATTAAGCAGAAATGAGGCCTGTAGGTTGAGATGAGACACTTTATATCTAATTAGCTTTTTGTTATTTTTAAAATCTCTAGTGAATTCAACGGGAAGCTGACCCAACTTGGATAGACAATATATAATTGCATTATTACCTTGACACTCAATAGCTCAACCCAATTTGAATAGGGATTTATGTCCATGTAAATGATTCTAATCAATCTTTAACTTGGTCCATATTTTGACATGCTGCATATTTTGTTGAGAGGTTTAGCAGATTTCAGTTCCCCTCTCCTTAGAAACCCTTCTCATTTGAACCCGGTATCCTAACCAGGCATAGGCACCCCATCCACCTACCAGTCGAGCATACCAAGCTAGGCACTACTCCGATGCATGCCTACCCTCATGCATGCTTATCTTCCTCATTAATGGAGATACAATAATTATACTCCTATTTTGATAGAATGAATTGAGAGGTGTGCCCAAGATGAGGATGTGGACGAAGATAGGTGCGAAGGTATGAATGTGTTTATGTGTTTACTGTTGTGTTAAGCACTGAGTGTGAAGGAGACTGCTATACGTTATGCGATTCAAAACCTGAATGCCTCCACTTCTAGACACTAGAATTTGACCCATTTTATTTGGGTAGTTTCTGTAGCATTCTACAAGCATTGTGGTTCAATAAATACCATTGCAATTGACAGTGGATAATGGCAGTAAGAAAAAAATGATCATGTTGGCTTACAAACTCTACACCACTCTCAACATTGTATTGTTGGCTATTTGAACAAGGGAAAAGAAATATGCATCACTAAGACATTCCAACAACCTCAGCATAGGCAGCAACATGTTAATAGTTGATACAGGAGTCAATATGAACTAAAAGGTGTAGCAATAACCTCTGGTCAGTGCAGCATGGAGATCTGGTTGGTGCAGCTAGAAACCTCTAGTGCCAAAAGTACTCATTTCCAGTTGATCATATCCCATCAGATTGTGATCCGAAATTACCAAAATAGATGTGTACCCTATAGGAAGAGATGTCCCCTATCATTCCTACATAACTGTTGAGAGAGGATACCCATGCGCCATACGATAGAATAGAGAATTTCCCAAGCCTACCTGGAATTAATAATAGTAGGGGTCTTCTAAGGATGTTGGAGACTCACTAAACCTTAAGTGTCTTAGATAAGGGAAATTTTGAGCCTGAATGGAACAACCATACTACCAGGTCGCACCCCTATACAGAGTCCAGGCCTTGCAAGCAATCGATGCACTATCTATCGTAAGATAAAATATGGAATATAAGGAGTAACTCTAGTATAATTAAAATAACATCAACTAAAATCTAGGATAAAATGCTCAAAATTACACTAAAATGTACCAAATTGAAGGGAAAACAAATGGGGAAAGAATCTGAGACACATAACGTTCACAATCACTAACCTCTGTAATGCACTGTGTAGAGTTCATATCAGAAGCTTGAAGCAGATTCATAGAGTCCAGACCTAGATTAAATTGATTCTTCAGATTCCTGTGGGATGTGGCATTATATAGGGATTTTTTACCCAAATTTGGGGCTAAAACGGTCAAGACCCAAATTCATAGTGATTGAAGGTAAAAATCATTGGATTTTTGGAAAATCAACCAATATTCTGAACAAATTGCTCCTACGATCCATAAATGGATGGCGAACCAGCAATTTTTTCTTCCATCACTGAAAATCAATGGCGAACTAGAAGTTTGTTTCTCCATTACAGAAAATCATGGGTGAACCAATAGTTTGTTTGCTCCATCACTGAAAATCAGGGCGAACCAGGAGTGGTGTTTCTCCATTACCCGAAAATCTGGGCGAGCGCACGATTTTGGGTATCGTTTAAACGACGAAATTTGGTTTTGCGTTTTTTACAGCGTTGGATAATATATTTAATATAGTTAGGGGTTTTATAAAAAATGGGCTAATATATTAAAATTAAAAGAACCTTTGCTATGTTGAAAAATCGCCGAGGTATTGCACTTTAGAGATGGTGTGTGGCAAAAATGGGAGTGTCCAAATGATACTCTAATGGAGGATGGCCTTGGTCCTATCAATTTTTGAATTGGCTTACTTTGAACAAGTCCCATAAAATAAAATATAAGAACTACCGTTTTTTAATGGAAGATGACCCAGTCCTATAAATTTCCAAATTGGATGAATTTGAACAAGTCCCATAACAAAGAATATAAGAATTACTTTTATTTTTATGGAGAATTGGGATTGCATGTTTTTAATTACATTTAAGAAATCTATGGTCATGATTTCATAGACAAAATTATTCAGTCATTTCCATCAAATTGATGGTGGAGATTTAATTCCATTACCTCCTTGAAGATATTAGTATCCAAATGAGTGTTTCTTTCAGCATTGATTAGAGATTAGAAGTTGATTAATAAATAATCAAGGATGTGGTTAAATTACCCCTCATTTGATTTTTATTTGTTAATTTTACCTGGTTAAATTTTACCACTCGAGTGCTGCAATCTATGGATTAAATTCTACCTGGTCTTCACTCTATCAATTAAGTTTTTCATGCACTCTATCGATTAAGTTTTTCATGCATCTCCACTTGGTGGCCATTTCAGTCATATCCACTGTACTGGGTGGCTATATTGCATGATTTCAATCTATAAGGAGGGTGTTTCAGACATTTATTGTCATTTCAATACTAGCTATCAACTAGTATAGATCCATCTTAAAATAGATCTACCAAGTTCCAAGAAGGATCAAATTTCTCAAACAGGGTTTTGTGTAGTTTTATTTATATGTTCTTCTAAATATTTTAAAACTAAGTTGAGCCAACATATTATTTTTTATAATATATTTTCATTTTTTAATAAAAGAAACTTGTCATCTCTAAGAGTGTGTCTCTTCCACACAACGCGACATTTCAACCAAATTCCACACAAAGTGAATGAATGGGAAGTTCCATTATTTCGGATGATGCCTATATTTACTAATGTGATTCTCCATTTCAGTCAGAAATATATTGCGAGACATGTAGTCACCATGTCTATCTGTTAAACCCACTATATATTCACCTTCATCGTCGTTTATATTCATGGTTTATATTCTATGCCTAAGTGATTTCTCTGATAGTCAAATGCATATGTTCCCAACGGTTTCATGAACATGTCCCCAACAACTCCTTAGAGACACAAAATAGTAAGGAAAATTTCCCATCATTAACTAACTCACGAATGAAGTGATAGCGAGTGTCAATGTGTTTGCTTTTTCTATGAAATATATTACTTTTGGAAAATTGTATTGAATAGCTATTATCACGGAAAATAAAAGTGGGATCCTCTTCCATGTGTCCCATATCCTTTAAAAGTATTCTTAACCAAACTGCATGGCAAGGTGTTGTGGTGGTTGCTACATATTCTTCTTTTGCAGAAGACACGCTGACAATGGGTTGTTTCTGAGATGCCCAAGAGATCAAATTTGTACCCAAATGGAAAGCATAACCAGATGTGCTTTTCCTATCATTAATACTACCTGTAAAATCATTGTTAGTGTACCCTTTGAGAGTACTCTTTGGTGTATGAGTGTACCAGAGGCCATATCCAAGTGTGCCTGCAACATATCTCAGAATTCTTTTTCCAACTTTCCAGTGAGAGTCTTTGGGAGACTCCATAAATATGGAAATAAGATTGACAACACACATCAAATAAGGTCTAGTTGCAGTCAAGTACATTAAATTGCCTACCATTCATTTATAGAGTGTATATAGCATTTACTGATGGTCCATCATAATTCTTGCACAACAGGATTTGAACCCAAAATCTGACGGCAGAATCCGACGACATTCGACGTATCGTACGGATGTGTCAGACAACAATGATGAAAAGTACTGATCCTTTTGAATTGTTCTAGCGCTTGTCAGATTTTTGACAGTGTAGGAGTAGGTTTTTCTACGATGATGTCAGCAAAAAATGTGACAACTATATCATCGGATTTTCTACACTAGTGCATAGGTTTTCCGACGGATATGTCATAAGAAATTCGACGACCTTGTGGTAGGAAATTCGATGGACTTGTCGTAGGAAATTCGACAACCTTGCGTAGATTTTTCGATGGATATGTCATAGGAAATTCGACGGCCTTGTCATTGGAAATTCAACAGCCTTGTTGTAGGAAATTCTTCTAACTATTATAAGAATAACAATTTAGATAAAATTTGTCCTTATAATGGCTTAGAACATTATATTTCTAGTTTTAGAACATTATAAAATTTTGTTTGGTTTTCACATCTTAAATGACCATTGACAAAAAATACTGGGTCATAGACCTTAAATTGTAACTCTCAATTTTATCACACATAGCAGTCCCATAGATAATTCTCATAGCCAAAAGTACTTAATCTTCAAGAAAAATAAACCTTGAAAATAATTGTAAATCAACAAACCTTGTGGCCCAACTATGTGCCTATGCATGTGGTGAGGTTGATTCCTTGATGATGCGATGCAGTATGCCCTAGTGTGTTAGATCACACTATAATAAACTTAATATTCTTATGACCATGACAAAGGAAATTTAGGTGCTTAACTTTTTCTTTGTTACACAATAGTGTGTTTTCGTTTACACCACTTTCTGTTTGTATCGTTTCCATCATCCTCATCATCATCATCATTGTTTTTATCATCATCAATATCATCATCAACATCATCATTAGCACCATCTTCATCATCGTCATCATCATCATCACCATCGCCATCATCTTCATCATCATCATCATCATCGACATCATCATTAGCATCATCATCATCATCATCCTCATTTCCATCATCATCATCCTCGTCGCCATCATCCCCATCCTCGTCGCCATCATCATTCCTCGTCACCATCATAATCATCCTCATCCTAATCCTCATCATCACTATTATTATCATCATCATAGTCATAGTCGTCATTATCTTCATCATCATCATTATCATCATCGACATCATCATTAGCATAATCGTCATCGTCATCATCATCCTCGTCATCCTCGTCATCATCATCATCATCATCATCACCATCATCATCATCATCATCATCGACATCATCATTAGCATCATCATCATCGTCGTCCTCGTCGTAATCATCAGCATCATCCTCGTCACTCTCATGATCGTCATCCTCATCATCCTCTTCCTCGTCATCACTATTTTTATCATCATCATAGCCATCATCATCATCGTCGTCATCATCATAATCATCATCATCATCATCACTATTATCATCAATGTCATCATCAACATCATCATTAGCATCATCGTCATTGGCATCATCGTCATCATCATCATTCTCGTCACCATCACCATCATCCCCGTCACCATCATCCTCATCCTCGTTGCCATCATCATCATCCTCATTGCCATCATCATCATCCTTGTTTCCATCATACACATCCTCATCCTCATCATCACTATTTTTATCATCATCATAGTCATTGTCGTCATTATCATTGTCATCATCATCATCATCATCATCATCATTATCATCAATATCATCATTAACATCGTCATTAACATCATCATCATCATCATCATCCTCATCCTCCTCATCATCATCATCATCCTCATCGCCATCATCATCATCATCATTAGCATTATCATCATCATCCTAGTCGTCGTCATCCTCATCCTCGTTGCTATCATCATCATCCTCATTGCCATCATCATCCTCATCCTCATCCTCATCATCACTGTTATCATCATCATCATAGTCATCATCGCCATCATCATCATCGTCATCGTCATCATCATCATCATTATTGTCATCGGTATCATCATCAACATCATCATTAGCATCATCATCGTCTTCATCATCGTCATCATCATCATCATCATCATCACCATCACCATCACCATCACCATCATCATTATCATCATCATCATCATTGTCATCGCCATCATCCTCATTATCGTCGCCATCATCCTCATCCTCGTCACCATCATCATCATCCTCATCACCATTATCATCATCCTTATCATCCTCATCCTCGTCATCACTATTATTATCATCATCATAGTCGTTGTCATCATCATTGTCATCATCATCATCATCATCATCAACATTATTATCATCAATATCATCATCAACGTCATCATTAGCATCATCGTCATCATCATCCTCGTCATTGTCATCATCATCATCATCATCATCATCATCCTCATCCTCATCGTCATCGTCATCATCCTCATCATCATCATCATCCTCATCCTCTTCCTCCTCCTCCTCCTCATCATCATGTCCATCATCATCATCACCATAATCCTCTTCATCACCATCATCCTCATTGCCATCATCATTAGAATCATCATCATCAACAACATCACCATCATCATCATCAGCATCGACATCACCATCATCGACATCATCATCATCATATCATCATCGTCGTCATCATCATTGACTTGTGATCATCATCACCACCATCCTCATCATCATCATCATCACCACCATCATCATCACCATCAGCATCATCGTCGTTGTCGTCATTGTCATCATCATCATCATCATCATTGACATCATCATCCTCATCATCCTCATCCTCATCCTCATCCTCATCCTCATCATCATCATCATCATCATGTCCATCATCATCACCATCATCATCATCATCACCATCATCCTCATGATCATCATCATCATCACCATCATTCTCATGATCATCATCATCATCATCACCATCACCATCATCATCATCATCATCATCATCGTCGTCATCCTCATCACCATCATCCTCATCATCCTCATTGTCATCATCATCATTATCGACATCATCATCATCATCATCATATCATTGTCATCATCATCATGAATGTGAATCAATACATTGTTAAAAATTCCCATTATGTATAGATCCCTGAAATGCACTTCCATTCACTACACCTCTTCCATGTACATGGTAGTCCTTTCCATGTACAAATCCCTGAAATTATGGCAATGAAATAAACAGTTAGTCCTGTCTATGGCAGTCGTTCAAAATTTGAAATAAACAGTTATATAAATAATCCAATATAAAAAATAATTGCTAGTTGATGAATGGGTAACTTGCAACGATGCATGGATAACTCATAGCTGATGAATGGATAAAATGATAGTTGATAAATGGATAACATGAAAAATGTTGATGATAACATGTAGCTAGGCATGAATAACTTAGAGTTAAACCGGTTTAACTAAAATATTATGAGGAATAAAAAGAATTCCAAATTGTCTTCCTTTCCATCGTTATCTCTCAACCATTTCATCCCTATTGACGTGATCCAGCCACAAACTATGTGGATGTGCTAGTTTTTAATTATGTCAATAGGCATTATTATCTTAGAATTTTGGGGTGGATTACCATTTATGCGTTTTCATCTATGGACAAGAATAATTGATTCTATGGAAGTCATTCGAAATTCAAAATAAACAATTATAACTAGCACATCCACTTAACTTGTGGCTGGTGAACTCCGATAGGTCACAAGTTAACTGCCACTAATAAGTTATCAGTTACTTTTTCTCACCTTATTGTAGTTAAATGACTTATCTCTCACAAACTGCATCAATTTATCTCTCACAAAGTGCTAGCTATCCACGCATAAGCTAGGAGTTATACATGCATCAACTACGAGTTATCCATGCATCAATCATTTTGGAGAGTACACTTGTTTCATATTCGTGCAATATGAAAAAACATAGGTAATTGTCCACCCCAAAATCTCAAATAAAAACACCTATCGATTTAAAAAAAGAATATAAAAATAATTGGTCGCTTATCCATGGATAATTAGTACTCATGAATTGATAATCAACACTTCATGAGAGATAACTACAAGAATGCGAGAGAAAAAATATATATAAAAAATAATTGATGGTTGATAAATAGATAACTAGTAGGTGATGCATGAATGCATAGATAACGTATAATTTATGATGGACTAGTATTTGATGCATGCATAAAGTATATTTTAGTGGTACTTAACTTCTCTCTATCAAAGTTCACCAACCACAAAAAGTAATTGTGCTAGTTATATGTTTAATTACGTGGATTATACATATAAATTCTTATATATATTTAAGGTTTAACATTTTTTTAATAAAATAAATAGAAAAATAAAATAACTAAAAAATATAAATAAAGTTAAAAAAATGAAAAAAAAATAGTCCAGGTTTAATCCCCTTAAAGCCTAAAATTGGGTAGGGTAGCCACTTGCAAGGGGGACCATGCTTGCTCTTCCACCCAGCCCAACGTTTAAACAATTAATAATAAAAATTAATAAGAGGGAAAACTCTCCATTTTCTTATTCCTCCACATCGAAGAGTTATTTTTCTCTCTGCAAGTGAGCCCAGTTCGACTCGGCTCCACTCGGCTACACAACTATGCAACTCAACTCAGCTCTACTCATCTCCACCACTGCGTAAGGAGGTTTTCTCCCAGTTCCTTGCTAGGGTTTTAGTACTTTTTTTTGTTATTATATATATTTTTTAAGCTAGGGCTCCTGTCGAGGCTGGCTCGACCTCTCTTTGTGCATGCAGTCAATCCTCTCAGCGGCCTAACACCATGCTATTCCATATTGGGCTCTTTTCATTTAGGATGCCCTTTCTTTTTTTTCAAATTTCTTGTTTGTTTGTTTTTTTTGAAAAAGGTTGCTGCTAAGGGGAGGCCCATGGCTCGCACCACCCCCGGTCTCCACCCTATGCCCACGCGTGGGCTGTCTCAGTATTCTGTGATCATGGCCACGAGTGTCCAGAGACAAGTGTGCGGGTCGAGCCTGCGGCCCATAGGTGAGCGTAAGCACAATACGAATGGCCATGGTCACTAAGCCAGCTCATGAAGGCTCAGCTTGCGTAGCCATGGTTGTTGTCCCTGAGCTCGGATCCCATCATCCTTTGGTATATGCATAGTGAACTCATGTTTTCTCGCGGGCTCTGATGTGGGCTTACTTGATGCATTGAAGTTTGGTTTGGAATTTTGCACTGCGTCTAGTGCAAAAAATACTCCCTTGCGAGCTAATACATGGGCTCTCCAAGTCTACTTAGGGATTTCATAAATGATTGTTATTATTTAATTAATTATTTTGGGGATAACAATGTGATTTTTTGGTTTTCTTCATGTGAAAACTACATGACACAGCAGCTACAGGAAATAAAGTATAGCGAAAATGAAAACAAGCATTGTGCTTTTACATTGTACCATCCTCATTAGAACATTTTCTTTCTGTTTGAAGGATTTTACAGTCAAAACTAAATGGTTGAGCATTTTTTATATAAAAACATACTCTTTTAAATTATTTTTTCACTGTCTCATTTTTATAATGTATTTATGTTAAATGATTTCGACAGGAAGAGATTACACTTCTGATATATAAGGACACTACTGCAAACGCAATAGTATTTAGTTGGATTACATCATTTTAGGATTTAGTAACTTTCCTATACATAAGATATACTTTTTCCAAACATAACTTTTAAGCTTGTCGTCAAAGCGTGATGGCAATATACTCTTAGGTTTTAAAATTAAAAAATATTTTTCATTAACATTGGTAAAAAATCATTTCCTTCTAAATCATATTGATTTCTAACTTCGTTTTTTCCCATACTAAGTCCTTGAATATTTCATAAACCATTACCAAGTTTAACCATGTTTACTGTATGTATCCATTGTCGTCCTTCAATATTTCATAAACCATTACCAAGTTTAACCATGTTTACTTTATGTATCCATTGCCTATTTTCCATACTTTGTCATAATTTTTATTTGTGGATTTATATTCATTTACTTAAAGTGTGTTAGCACTATGGAGTTATGCTTTATCATTTAATTAAAGTCCATGGATTGTTCTTTATATCAATAAAGATATACTATATTATCTTATATTATGGTGTAAATACATGTTAATTGTTGTTTTTATTTTATTTATTTTTACTCAATTGTATATCTTGTCATTACACATATCACATCTCTTCTATCTTATTGACACTTAAATATTTAATTAAGATATACTATATTATTTTATATTGTTGTGTACATACATGTTAATTATTGACTTTATTTTATTTGTTTTTACTCAATTGTATAAATTGTCATTACACATATCACGTCTCTTCTATTTACATATTTATTTGTATTGTAAATTCTTAATGCTATATCATTATATTACAATATTATATATCATAGTTTAAAAAATTGGAATTGGAATTGGTTAAGGGTTAGTTTGTACTTGGAATCGTAATCTTTTTTTTCTCCTTGGAAAAAAAACATAATTTTATATCATTCATAGAGAACAAAATTACAGTTTGTGGATACACATTACTGTGTATTTTAGAAGAAAGAAAGTATGAGAAGAAAAATATAGTTGACCCAGATGGATCCCCTGGATAAACAACCCCCATACCATACATAGTAATCAGCATATTACATGCCCAATAACCTATTCATATAAGGACAAATGAAAAAGACAGTATAGTTTCATCTGGAAACTATAAACATAATACCAAATGAAATATATCAGTCCATAGTTGCAAATATCAGAAAATGCCGAGACATTTTGCAATTACTTTTTGAAGAAGCATTAGAGTGGAGAAAGGGAAATTCATTGAAGGTTAATTTATTTGTTAAAAAATGAAAACAATTTGATTCTGGAGTCCACCTTCTGCAATTGAGACTTTTATTTCTTTCTGTGATGTTCTATGTTGGCAATGACGACCTTAGTGGTAGCTGTTGCTGTCGCTTTATGCATAATTTTGTGCTATTATTAAAACTCACGAAGTATAACTTTTTTGCCCCCTATTCACTTCCTTGATTTAGTTTTCTATTAATCAGGACTACCAATATGGAAAATCACTGCATATGACAAATACAAGATATTAAATAATAAAGATACATGAAGTGTGGAAAATCCACAGAACTTGTTTCAGGCATCATCTACTATTGTAATGATGAGTACTTCCTTAAGGACTAGAATACTTTTCCTTTGTTGCCAATAACTAGCGATCACCAATTTTTGAGCATGATTAAAAATCCACAGTAAATACATTAAGTGGATTGTGGAAACTTAAAGGCTGTAGTAGAAAACAATGTCGTCGATAACTGAGAACTGGACTACAAGCGACGAGCTTTCTATACTAGTGATGAACAGCTTCGTCGCTAGTACAGCAAGTTCGTCCGATTTTTTTTTTTAAATTGCCTTCTGTCGCTATAGATCTGCAAGAGTACCTACTTTTTGTGTGCTAGTTTTCTTTAGTTGCAAATAACATATGATCTAAAAATGATTTGACCTAATGAGTCGTGGATGGCCAAAATGAGTTTGATTTAGTTAAGTGAATGATGTATTATGTGCTATATGGGACCAAGAAAACGGTATAAAGTATACAACTATTTCTAGTCTTCATAAGAAAGATAAAATATATCCAAAATATGTAATATCTGAGCTACGGGACGACTCAACATATCAACCACATAGTTAGAAATTTCTTTCTTATTTTTTATAAGAAGATGGAACTTTTGGATGTATGATATGTTGTACTATCATTAAATCTTACTTATTATAGATGAAAACTATCATATCTCAATTAGTGACATGTATTCATAGCGCGTATCAATCACACTAGTACTATTAGTTACGTCGCAATTATAACATATGTATAACTTGTGTTTCATATACGATTCATAGAATTGTGTAATGATATAATACCATTGATGGACCATACTTATTCATAAGTGGTTAGCCTATACAATATGTATTAAGATTCAATACTGGTATGTAATAGCTTACAATAGAGATTACTGATACCTATTAGAGGTTAAGCTCTTAGGTAGAGTCTATGATTCCCATTAGAGTGACACAGTAAAGAATAGTTTATAATGTACGTATTATCCGTAATAAGTGATGTAATTAGTTACAACTTCATTTTAAATGATATCATAGAATTAAATACCTTATACCACCACAAGTAATGGCATAGTTTAACTTTGGAAAATATAAATTTGTTTGCTATGTGGAGCCATCTTGTGATTTGAGATAATATTGCCCAAGTTTTTCAATTAGTTGCATTATTTTTCCATCCATTCTACACCATAAATTGATGGTTTTTGTTTGTCCTAAGTTTTATGTGGTAGATTTGCTTGATCATTTTTTGTGGAAATGAATGCTCTTCTTCTTCTTGTCAGAGGAATGAATGCTCTGTCACCACCTCTCAATCCAATGACCACTTGTAATGGTTGTATTGTAGACTAAGATGGCATGACACCACATAATGGCCACATGTAATTACTACTATGTAGGTTTACACATATTCACATCCGCTTATGCTTGACATGGCATCGTTTTCTTTTAGAGGGGTGATGCAAATCCTGGTCTTGATATATTGAGATGCAAAGTGACGTAGTCCCATAGTTGAGATTTCAACCCATCACTAGGGTCATCAACGCAGCATGGTCTAGCATCTGTTGTAACAAAACTAGATCTAATAACAATAACATAGGAATCATTGGGTACAAAGAGAGGCAACAAAAAATTTAAATATTCTGGCTTACCTTGAACTTGTTGAACTACCTAGAGCACCTAATGCAATAAAGCTAAGATTTGAACTAAGTGTGACCTTGAACCATCATGAGGCTAGGGTATTGAATTTATTTCACCGTTCAAGTTTTTTGCACACTTTGGCTCTGTCTAAGGCATGGAAGTATGCTCTAACTATATTTTAGAAACATGATACTCAAATAATTAGGAGGAATGAGGTTTCTAATATTTTGAATTAGTATTTTTCATTTTTTTATTCACTTCAACTGCATACAATCTATGTTTGCATATGAGGTATGATATAATTTTTCTAGCATTACAAGTTGGTATAAAAAATATATGTAGCGGATATAAAAATGAAAACCTACTCACCTTCTCAAATCTTGTGTGATGTCCTTATCCCTATCTGTTGACTTAACAGGCTTCCTAAAAACATATATTATGTTGCTTCATAATTAGTTCCATCCTAGGTTCTCTTTGAATCCATGAAGTGCTAAGTCTTTATTTGCTTAGTTCCACCAGCAAAGGACCTTGGTGGTGAAGGGACCATCCTAAATAAATATCACCCAATTAAGAAGAAGAGGGGAGAAAAGAACACCGGATTTTCTGATTGCATCAAGCAAAGATACTTGCCTCGCTCTTCTTTTTTTGGTTACGACAAGTATTGTGAAACAAGTGAACCCGTTAGCGAGAGCTTTTCTAACATAATGCTTGAATTCTTTTCTAAACCAGTGCTTGAATGAAGTAGCCAGAACAAAGAGCTCGATATGACTAAATATTTATAGAGTCGTTAGGCCTGGTTGCAACATCCAAGAACGTCAAGTATCGATCATTTATATGAAGGAAAAGCCGATATGGTCACTAATAGCAAGAATAGGGATAGGGCACGCCAAATATAGACTCACCTTGATTCTGATAACAATATAACAATTCTTTCAAGCCCATCATGCAAAAAATAGAAGAAAGAGCATTCTCACCATTGTTTTTTTTAAATATTTATAGTTTCTACTTAGAATAATTTTTTTTTTCCAAAAGGTACAGAAGGTATTTGGTAGTGCAGACAGTATACAGAAGGTACAGAAGGTATTTGGTAGTGCAGACAGTATACAGAAGGTACAAAATGATCATCTTGGGACTTTCAAACAGTCTTTCGTCAAACTTTGATTGTTAATTTCCAAGTAGGAATCAACATGTTTTTCTTCCTCAAGCAGTTTTTAGATCAGTAGATACAATGTTTGATGAATACAATTTTTTTTTATTAATATACAGTACCTCGTTGGTTAGATGACGTTCAATGCCTAGCAGCTATTGTCAGATTTCATGTCAATCCGGTGAAGTTACTATGGCTCCAATGGTAGATTGTCGTCGCATTTTTGACATCCTCAGGCTCTCGTCTGACAACCTTGTCGTAGGAAATTCGACAACCTTGGTGTAGGAAATTCGATGGCCTTGGCGTAGGAAATTCGACAGCCTTGGCGTAGGAAATTCGACAGCCTTGGCGTAGGAAATTCGACGGCCTTGCCATAGGAAATTCGATGGCCTTGGCGTAGGAAATTCGACGGCCTTGGCTTGTTGTCGAATATCCGACTTTATGCCACCGATGACAAAAAACAATTGACGTTGTCGAATACCCAACAGGTTATTGTCTAATTTCAGACATGGAAGCCGTCGGATTTTCTGCTCAAATTCTATTGTGTTGGTTAACTTGGTGCCAAGATCAATGGGGGTTTCTTCTGGTTTACATTTATCCATTCTGAATCTCTGCAAAATATCAGTAGCATACTTATGCTGGAAAATAAAAATACCTTGCTTAGTTTGAGTAACTTCTAGAACAAGGAAGTACTTCATTGGTCCTAGATCAATCATTTCAAATTCCTTTTTCATGACTATCCTGAAATATTCAAGCATCAAATTACCAGTGTAAATCATGTCATCAACATAAAGACATACCATCAACATTTTACCTTGCTCTGTTTTGACATACAGAGTGGGCTCATTGTTGCTTTTGCTGAAACCATTGTTGATGAGGTAGGAGTCAATCCTATTGTACCAAGCTCATGGAGCTTGTTTTAGAGAATACAAGGATTTTTTCATCTTAAACATTATGTCTTCATGACCTTTAACAATATAACCAGGTGGCTCATCTACATAAAATTATTCTTCAAGAATACCATTAAGCAAGGCCGATTTCACATCCATTTGATACACAAGCCATTGATTTTGTGCTGCAATGGCAAGTACATCTATGATGGTATCCATCCTTTCTACATGAGCAAAGGTTTCATCATAATCTACACCATACTGTTGTGTGTATCCTTTGGTAACCAACCTTGCCTTGTGCTTTTCAAGTTCTCATTTTTCATTTAGTCTGGTATTATAGACCCATTTGACTCTAATACTAGTTTTGTCTGCAGGGATATCAACAAGATCCCAAGTTTGGTTTTTCTCTATTGCATCAATATCTTCATTCATGGCCTTTACCCATTGTGCATCCTTCATTGCTTCATTAAAAGATGTGGGCTGACAAGAAAATAGAGCATACTGAAGTTGCTCATCTATAACTACAGTCTGTTCATATAACTCTACAAGCTTCTAGTTTTCTAGTTATGTGGTGGATTCTTTGTTGGTGTTTCTTATTGCTGATGTACTTCGAATATTGGAAGTTTGATAGGTAGATCTGGAAGGTCTGAATTTTCTTCTTGTTGTATGTCTGAAGGATCACTCCAGCATTTTTCTTCAATGTTTTGGCGATAGGATTATACAGTTTGTATGCCTTGTGTTGTTCATTGTAACTAGTGAAAATGCAACACCCACTCTTCTTATCCAACTTTCTTCTCAGTTCATCAGGTATATGCACGAATACAACATAACAAAAAATTATCAGATGTGCAACACTATTCTTAGTGCCACTCAATGCTTCTTCAGGAATCTTGTCCTGGACAGTCACCGTTGGTGATCTGTTGAGAAAGTAGAGTGAGCATGCAACTGTGAGGAACCTCATGCAATAAAAAATGAAAATTCCCGATATAACAAAAATAACAAAGCACAGAAGAGATTTTATTGTTCGCGGGCCACTTTGAGGGGGAAACCTCCTTTGATGAATCTCAATACAAATAACTCTTGGTTGCCTTCATTGGCCTTAACACGTACTTATATACTAAGTCTAATCTAGACAACTATTACTCCCCATGAATGTGGGATAATACAACATACTAATTGGATGACTTAACAACTATTACTCTCCATGAATGTGGGATAATACAACATACTAACGGGGCGAATTACAAAGCATATGCGTCCAACAAAATATACTAACAAAATAAAGAGGAGGTTTGACACGGGTTCTTAACATCCCCTCCATCTTAGAAAAGCTTTGTCCTCAAAGCTTTAGATGTGGAAACTTTTGTTGAATCTGAAGGAGTGGTTCCCATGTAGCATCCTCTGGTTGCATGTTGTGCCACTAAATTAATACCTTTGTGATGGACCGAGATTGAAGTTGGCGAGTGCGCTTATTGAGGATGGCCTCCAGCTCCAAAATGATGGATCCTTCATTATCCAGTTCTGGTAAAATAGTTTATGCTCTGATGTTGGTTCCAATCACTTTCTTAAGACGAGACATGAAATACTGGGTGAATGCGAGAAGAAGGAGGAAATTCCAATTTATAAGAAACAGACCCAATCTTCTGAAGAACCTTATATGGCCCATAGAACTTTGGAGCGAGCTTCTGATTTGCTTCAAGTTTCAAAGAGGATTGCTTGTAAGGATGCAGATGAAGAAAAACCATATCATTGACTTGAAAAGTGTGCTCAAAACGATGTTGATCGACCTATTGTTTCATGCGGTTTCTTGCCATGTGAAGATTGTCGTGCAGAATGTGAAGAATCTGATCTCGGTTTCGAAGAAACATGTCAACTGCTTGAACTAGTGAACTGTTGGGGGTGTAGGCAAGGAGTACTAGAGGTGTCTAACCATAAACTACTTCATATAGAGTCATTTTAGATGCAGTATGGTAGGAAGTATTGTACCACCATTCAGCGAGAGGGAGCCACTTTTCCCACTGATGTTGTTGTTCAGAGGTGAAGAAACGAAGATAAGTTTCCAAACATTTGTTGATGACTTAAGCCTGACCATCTGTTTGTGGGTGATATCCGGAACTCATATTCAGTTTGGTGCTAGTGAGGTGAAATAGTTCGGTCCAAAAATGACTTGTGAAAGTTGCGTCGTGGTCTGAGACAATGGAAGAAAGGATTCCATGAAGACAGAATATCTGGTCCATGAAAATTTGTGCGATTGAGGAGGTGTTATATGGATGGATGAGAGCACAAAAATGACTATATTTCGAGAGTCGATCAACCACAACCAATATTACGGTATTCCCTCCAGATTTAGGGAGCCCTTCATTGAACTCCATCTAAATACTATGTCCAAATCCTTGTAGGGATGGGAAAATGTTCAAGCAATTCGGGAAGGAGTGTAGTTTCACCCTTGTGGTGCCGAAAGGTAGCACATTTGAAACCATCTGTTGAATTTCTCATTTCATTCCCTTCCAAAAGAAGCTACATCATGCCCGCTCATATGTTTTGACGACCCCAAAGTTCCTTACCGGTGGAGAATCATGGAGTTCATAGAAGACCACATGTTTAAGATCTGTGCCCTAGGGGAGCACCACACGACCCTTGTATCTTAAAGAAGAACCATCCCAAGAGTAATGTTGTACAATAGAAGGGCTATTGGCCAACTATTGGATGATGTCAAATAATGAAGAGTCATTGACATAGCCTTGTTGAACAGAGTGTAACCAATTTGGAATATGCATAGAAATAGATGAAAGAGAAACATGGTCATCAAATGTGTGGGAAAGAGAATCTACCACAAGATTTTCCTTACCTTCTTGTAAATGATCTCATAGTCATAACCCATGAGTTTTCTAACCCATTTCTATTGTGTTGGGGATGAGACCTATTGTTCCAGGGAATATTTCATACTTTGGTGATTAGTCTTGATGCAGAAATGATTCCCTAAGAGGTATGGTCACCACTTATGTACTGCATTGCAAAATAGCCACCATTTCCTTCTCATATATAGAGGCGGCTAAATTCTTACCAGAAAGGGATTTTCTTGTGAACGCAATGGGATGTTCATCTTGGAAGAGGACAACACCAAGTCCAAAACAAAAAACAAAAAATCAAAGGAAAATTTTGAGTTGGGAAAAACTCGGGTGGGTAATTGGGGTTTGGCTGGGTTTTGGACACTTTCTGAGGAACAGGGAAGCAGAAAATCCAAATTTCAGAAGCGGGGTGAAAGAATGAGAAAATTTATCAAAGAGGGACAAGGAAGCAAAAACGAGAAACAAACACAGTGGCAAAATTTGAAGGCGATTGGGTGAGAATTGGAAAATGGAAAACCCTAAAAATAGAAAAATGTGGAATTTCGGGATTCAGGAAGTGGAATTTGGGATAGGGTCTTCAAGGAAGGAAATATGCAGAATGGGATTCCAGGGGTCACAATCAATTTTCAAGGTAAATGGAGCTAAAAAAAAGAAGATATGGCCAAAAATCTTTTTTTTTTGTTCAGTTAGGTGGAAATGATCTGTGGCGGTTCTGGAAATGGAGGAAATGATCTGTGACGGTTCTAGAAATATGTGCTTTATCAACTGGAAATGGATATGGACTGCAGGAATGTTCGGCTTCCTAAAGGTTCATGGGATTCACTCGGCCACCAATGTTGTCTAACGACTTACGTATTGGGGAAGTACCCCTCACTCCACGACTCAGGTAAAAATGATAACCGCTTCGCCACAAATGACAACTCTTGGTTTACCTCACATGTGGAACTAGTCAATCAGGTAGATGTCGATTTCATTTTCGCTTGGAAGGTCCTTTCAATGGCCAGCTAATTCGGGGTTCCTGTGGTACTCTTCACAATGAGTTTTAGGGTTATGCCTAAGTACTTCCCATAGTTAAGCGGATAGGGTTTATTCCCTGATTTGAATGAATAATATCGATGCAAAGAAGAAGAACTGTTGTAATAATCACAACGCCCGAAAGCACTACAAAAGAAAAAAAATTGTCAGAAATTCCATCCAATGAGCCCAAGAAATTTCTCTAATGCCAAGTGTGTGGAACCTCCTGCAATAAACAATAAAAATGCACGATATAACAAAAATAACAGAGCACATAAGAGATTTAATTGATCGTGGGACACTTCGAGGAGGCATCCTCTTTTGAGCAAGCTCAATACAAATAACTCTTGGATGCCTTCATTAGCCTCAACACGTACTTATATACTAAGTCTAATCTAGACAACTATTACTCCGCATAAATGTGGGATAATACAACACACCAAATGAAAGACTTAACAACTATTACTCCCCATGAATGTGGGATAATATGACATACTAAGGGGATGACTTACAAAGTATATGCATCCAACAAAATATACTAACAAAATAAAGAGGAGGGTTGACACGGGTTCTTAACTGCAATAGCTTTAGCTCAATACTCATATGATGGCTTCTTGCCATGACAGCATGCTACGAGCCATGTTCATGATGGTTCGGTTCTTTCATTTAGTAACTCCATTTTGTTGTGGAGTGTATCTGGTGGTGAATTGTCTCTGGATGCCATGTTGCTTGCAAAAGTCTGAAAACTCATGTGAATCATATTCACCTCCACCATCTGACCTGAGCACTTTAATGAACTTTCGAGACTGCTTCTCAGTGAGAGCCTTGAACTCTTTGAACCTGGAGAAGGTCTCTGATTTGTTCTCGAGGAAATAAATCCATATTTTCCTACTAAAATCATCAATAAATGTCAGAAAATAAAACTACCTCCTATGGATTGGGGTTGCATGGGTCCACAGAGGTTTGTATGAACTATCTCAAGATGTTCTTTGGCTCGAGATGTGGAAGTTGGGAAGCTATCCCTTTGATGTTTACCAATGATACAATCCTCACCAGAGCTAGATTGTTCGTGAATAACTGGTAACCCTTTGACCATTAACTGTTTTTGCAAGAGATTGAGACTCTTGAAGGGAATATGACTGAATCTACAATGCCATAACCACAATTCATCTAGATTGGAAACTATATGGGCTACAGGTTGTGGAAGGTCGACACTCCTAAGACTGAGAAGAAATATTCTATTCTTGGTCATTTCAACTTTGGCTATGAGTCTCTTACTAGGGGGTTTATCATAAATAGTACAGTATGTATCATAAAATCAAATATCATATTGTTTATGAAGTAATTAACACATACTGATCAAATCGACATTCAAATGTGGTACATAGAACACCTCATGAATAAACTTCTTTTCATTTTGCTTTGTAAGTACAGGAAAAGTACCTTTTCCTTTTGATGGAACCAGAAAGTCCAGGAAACGTTCCTTTTCGTTTGGATGGAACCAGAAAGTCCAGGAAACGTACCTTTTCCTTTTCATGGAACCATAAAGTCCATTGAAATTCATCTCCTAGCTTGATATTTGTGACAATAGAAGGATCCAAACTAGAGAATATTGGCTTGTTACATGTCATGTGATTGCTTCAACCACTATCTAGTAGCCATAGATATGTGCTACAGTGTTCTTCAGTTGCTTCATAAGACAGAAACATCACCTTTGACGAGCCTTCTTCTTCTTTAGAGACATTGGATTTGTTATTGTTTTGGTTACTGTTTTGGTCAACTTGCTTCTTTCTGCATTCTTGTTCATAGTGTCCATACTTCTTGCACTAGTTACACTAAATATTTGACTTATTGGTGCATCTCTTGCCTCTTTCCCTCTGACCTTGAGAGTTGTGAGAGTGTTATGAATGATCTGAGTGTTCATGACTGTGATTGGTTTTGTCCTCGGTAGATGGAGACCCTCGGCCTCATCTTCCTCTACCTCATCTTCCTCTGCCTCGACCTTTGTTGAGGGAAGCTTGGGCGTTGAAGGAATTGTGTTAACACAAACCCAACCAACAAAACCAATCGACATGGGTTCCCACTCTGTCGATACCCAAACTACCATGATCTCCTTGAGCACCGACCCAGGCATGTTTTACCCCATCTGGCAACACCCGTAGAGCGGATGAAGTCTCACCTGAGATGTTCGAGGGAGAGCTGACGGAACCAAGTTTCCGTAGAATGAGAGAGGACAATTTGCTTCAACTTATCAACTTAGCGCAACATTAACAGATCTGATCAATCACTTAAGCATTAATAGAACCCATCATTATTCAACGGGTTGCATCATTACATCAAACTGTCATAAACAAATCAATGCACAAACAGATCCAATAGAATAACATTATTCAACGTAGGAAAACATTGTAGCATTTACTGATTCATGATGCATCTATACATTGTATTCATAATTGCATCACGAAAGACAGTAAAACAGGAAAATAGAAAAGAACACAATGATTCAGCTCAACTTTCCGTCATATCATATTACTTCCGCACAAAATCGCAGATTCTCCAAAACAAGTCACAAATCAACAGATCTCAGTTCATTCACAGATCTTACATAACCAAAAACTTTGACAGATTCAGGTTCAACATCTCAACATCATTCGAAGACAAGATGCTCCCAAGATGTTTAACACTTACAATTCAACATCTACTTATAAGCTTGTGCCTTTACATTCAAGGTCCACTTAGACAACTTCCTAACTAAATCTTAACTGATTCTACAAAATAATGACCAACATCCGCACAATGTGGTCCAAAACTACAAAAGATGACACAAAAATTACATAAAATATTATATTTTTGTCTTGCGCGCCCTTTTCCACTTGCACAGTGTCTTTGAGATTGGGCAGCATCTGCGATCCTGCGCAGCGAACTTATCCCAAAACCCATTTCCAACAAATTGGTTAGTGACTCTTTTTCTTGATTGAATTGAGCTTCGTGAGATAGAAGAGATCTAGTCAACTCTTTAAGGGTGAACTGAGACATGATATTTTTCCTCTTATATGGTAGTCACTACCATAGCAAATTTCTTAGTGAGACACCTAAGAATGTTTTGAATAACTATCTTATGTTCTAGAGGTTCACCATAGGTTTGAAAATGGGTCACAATGCCTGAAAACCTAGCCATAAATTGATCTACAGTTTCTTACTCTTCCATCTTCAAACTTTCAAATTGAAGTCGTAGGGTTTGTAGTCTTACCATTTTTACTCGATCTGTACCTTTGTAGGCAGATGCGAGCAGATTCCAAGATTGATGGGCATTTATAGCTCTTGAGATCCGTGAGAAAATGGACTCCTTGATGCAACTTTGGATCATCCATGTGGCTGTCAGATCTCGGTCTCGGCGAGCTTCTACAACATTCTTCTGGGCATTATTCATTGTGGCCAAATCATTTGTATCTGGTTCTCAGTTTCAACCATATCCCAACATTTGTTGAGCTGGAGAAACATCTTCATTTTGATTGACCAAAATTCATAGTTGGCCCTAGTCCAAACGAGTCTAGAGATCAACTTCAATGTGATGGTACTAGCCATGCTGATATGACTAAGAGATCTTCCTCCTTGTTTTTTTTAATTTGAAAAAATCGAGTACTGCTCCTTGTACAATGGCAAAGGGCGGTGGGAGGGGTGCGGTACTAAGTTTTGTTGTAAGTGGTCGTAGTCCACCGCGTTTTCCTTGTATGAGCAAAGCGATGGCATCACTGTCTGTCTTTACAGAAGTGGCAGTGGTACCGCGCCTTCACTGTATGAAAGGTGCGGTGAACCCTGTGGTACCACAGTTCCCAAAGGGAAAGAATGCGGTGGCGCTTCCTTTAAACAACGGGGCATGAAATTCATACGCACACACTGCCAATCACTTGAAGTCGAACTGTTTAAGAGTTTGACGGATCTAAGCTGGGGTTACATCAGCTTCTTGCAAGGTGTTTGAATACTGATCCGTCCAAGGTTGAAGAGAAAGGTTATAATAGTGTGCTTGCAAGGTCAATATATGTGCCAAGCCCACAGATTGTTAACGGCCTGCAGTTTTCTAGCAACTCGTATTCGTCTCTGCTTTGTATTGATAACAAGAGCCAGTCGTGGCTTACGAACAGTAGGGAGAGTGCATTTTTCCTTTTCTGATTTCAGCGCAGATCTGAACGGGAGGTTGGGAATGGATCGAAGCTTGCAACTTGAATTTTAGAGGATTCACTTAGCCAGGAAAGGAGTCGTTTTGGGTAATCCTCCTCTTAACCGAGCTCGTCTCTGTTGTGTTCTGATTTCGCCGCTGCTTTGAGTGTGTGCGCTTTCCACTTTGTGAAAAGGCTTCGCGAGACCATGATCATGCTGTAATTTCTGATACCATGTTAAAGAAAACAAAAAAGCAAAAAAGATGAAAAAACACAATGAGAATATCAATTGCCTTCTCATTATTAAGCACCAACATATATAGGAAAACAATATAACAATACCATGGGTGAATACCATAGGACAAAAAATACTATGGGTCACTAAGTGACTAAACTAACTAAATGATTACATTCTTCAACATTCTTGAAGCTGTGTAGTTTCATAGCATTGTAGTGTGCAAGGTCAGATGCCATCTAAGCAGTTTGAGAGTGTATGCTTTCCAAGATCGTTAAGGCAACCACCCTATTGGACAACTAGTAAGAGAAACCTGCATTAAAGATGCACACAACATATTCATTGTAACAATTTTGTGTTTTTCTTCTTTCCCCAAACTCCTCGTCTCTGATATATTATGCAATCGTCTTTCTTGATAGAATGTGGTTGATCTATGGTTAAGCGATTTTATTAATTTGAAGTATTAATTCCTTTTATTACTTTGATTCCAATCAAAGGGTACCTTAACCTGAATCCAGTTACATACCGGAATTGAAAGCTTGCACTCAAACGTGTGATTCGAGAGAGGTGTAGTCGACTTTCTCATGGCCTATTTAGGTAACATATTGTTATATTTTAATGCTAATGTATCAACTTTAAGAGGGTTTCATAAATAGGTGTTGACACTTGTTATTTAATGGAACCCTTAATTTCTTTACTGAAAATTATCTAAATTGGATTATGCAGAATGATTTTGAGTTTTCTGGAGGACTGAAAGCTTATCAAGGTTGTATCCAATCCTATGCATAATTTAAAATTTATGTATCTGGAGTTAAAACTTATGTATCTGGAATTTATACCACAATCACCGTGTAGCGTGGACGTGATCTAATGAAATTCACATTGATAACGACAATAAAAAATATTAGAGATAATGTACGATAAACATCGAATATTATTCAAAAGCAGATACCAACCACTAAAGCTGATACTAATACTAAACACACGTTACTAGTACTCATCCACATACATGAAATAATTACGGGACATTAACAAAGGGAGAATTGAGATCTAGAACAATAGCTGGCATCGCTCTTATACCCAACCACCACAATGGACAATGGGAGTGGATTCAAGTTCTCTCATCTATACCCAACCACCACGGCAATACTGTGCCTGCATCCCATTCGTCAGGAGGTTTTTTCAGATCCCGGCAGCTTCCTTCATCTCTTGGAAACAATGAGCGAAGCATTTGGTGAGAAGGCCTGCATCTATATATCCCTTTGCAGCAAAGACCTGCACCCTCAAGCTATCCATGTAGCTTGTACCCGCCACAAACAGCGCCTGCCATGCCATGTTCAAATTAATCAAATTGGTAAATGGAGATCACAATTTTATGATCCATTATGGATTTACACACAAAACCTGCAAAGAAAGGGTAACATATCGAACCTGAGGCAGACCCGATGTTGAGAAAGATAAAGTTTTAATCGCATATCCAGCGAGACTTATCCGTTCTCCTGGACCGACCATATTGGTCAACGAAAGCGTCGAATTTGCCATGATTTTGTACATGTATTTACCAGATGTCTTTTACAACATTCCATATCATATTTTAATAAGATTCTCATTTTGCTCTTCTGTAATCTTTCCTACATCTAACAATAATAATAGATGTTATACTCATTTACCTGTGGTCCTTTCAATTTGGCTACATAGCCCAGCGCTATACCCAGTATGAAGACTGCAAACGACCTTTTCTTTCTATCTAGATCTTCTTTTACCTTGCCAAGAATGTCCAGAGGATTATTCAACATCTGCAAGGGTATCCCAACATGTAAGAGCCCAAAACGGTTTCCCCAAGGTGCTTTACTTTTGGGTTTAAGCATCTGCTTCAACTCCTGCATATTTCCAAGTGTTACCAACATCATTTCACAGACCAAAAGATGCCATTCTAACTGCAGCTATAAAAGAAAAGTTTACTAAATTAAATTATACCCTGGGTTCGGACTTAGCTCTCATGTTGATCGAGACCATCGCCGTCAATCTCAAGTTTTCTACTGCGCCAACACTCTTCTCATCTGCATTCAAAATCTCAACGCTGTCAATCTCAAGCTAGGTATTCAAAATCTCAACACCCTCAATCTCAATCTCAAGTTAGGTATTCAAAATACACAACAGAAGTTAGGTATTCAAAATCTCAACACCCTCAATCTCAAGTTAGGTATTCAAAATACACAACAGAGAAACAAGAAAAGGGATCAAGATTCAGTTGCGCGACGGGGACGACCAAGAGTTAACCGCAGGTAGCGTTGAAGTCCATTAAACACCACGCCCAGTAGCACATCATTCACGGTCTGTAAAACAATGCAAAGATCAGCAAAACCGAAACCCACTTGCAATTTAGGTTTCAGAGAGTAAGTAGACTGATAAATTACGTACTCCTCCAACAGACTTTTTGATGTGTTGAATATCTTCCATTCTGAAGGTGGCAGAAGACGTAACTTTAGGCACCCACTCGACTCCAGGAGCTCCCCGAATCGGCAACTTGCTATCGTCCATCCATTTCACTCTCAACAAACTGCTGATCAAATCGAGCAATGTCCACCACATTATAAGCACAACGGTCAACAGCTGCTGCCATACTAATTTATGAAGTGTGAACCAATGGATTTGGGATTTATGAGATTCTGGCTGCAAGATCTGTGTACATTCAGAAGTAGGAAGAGTGGGATTGTCAGCCTTGGTAGAGGAGGAAAGCAATAAAGACATGAGAGAACCCCCATCTCCCAGCGTATGATGCAGGTTGATTATCATTGTCGCTGATGCTGTGCTGGTCTTGTAGTTGAGAAAATGAAACTCCCAGCGAGGACGAGAAGGAGGAAGCTGCCTGAGATGCATATCGGAAATATAGTCGTTTACATAGTCATCGTATTCGTTAAGTCCGGGAGGAAAGTTGGGAACAAAAACATGATCATCCACATTCACTTCCGTTTTCTTCCACTGGGCAACTCCCTTCTCATCCTTTGTCTGCAACCACTCGAAAATTGACCTACTGAGTTAGATATAGTAAAACCAGAACAAATCCCCCATTATATGAAAAGTAAAAGCAGAATAAATTCGCCATTATATGAAAAGTAGAAAAGCCTTGAATATATAGACGATACCATGATGCAAGAGAATCGCGGGTTCTGAGCCAAGAGGAGATCCCCGATAGCTTGCTTGGCGTGAGAGACATCGACGGGCTGGTCGAACTCACAGATGACATGCACGCACGGTGAAAATTCTGCAGTGTTCACAATGTACCCCATCGGGCTCACAGGAGGTGTTACTTGGCACTTCATCGCCTCGGATTCACCGTGAAATGCCATTGCCACCGGCTGAAATGAATTGGTTGTGTGAAGGAGGGAAAAAATGGGGAAGAAGAAAGAAGGCAAATATGCAATCTCAACGCCAGCTAAAATGAAGTAGATGGATAACGTTTATAGGACGATTCATAATTAATAATCAAAATCCTTGTAGGTGTAGATATTAAAGATGTAAATTCCATGAGGAACGAATAATAAATGTGTATGTGTAGTGTTGGTTGAATGTTCAATTGCAAATAAATACGGTTACTTTCTCAATTAGGAATTTCTACATTTAAAGAAGATTCAGATCAGTTTAGTTAATTTTAAAAATTTGATTAGTAGATAGATTGTTTTGTATATATTTTATAATAAATCTGGTAGGAATTTTTAAGTTTAGGTTATAGTGGTTAAGTTTTGGAATTTTAGATGCTTTAAAAGCTGATGAAAGTGTTTAACTTATTTTTATTATTAAAATCTCGATTAAAACACAGTTCAATTCAGATATTCCAGATTTTGAAATAGATTTCTCAATTTTAATGTTGAATAAAATAACATTTATTTAGTTATAAAAAATATTAAATAAAATAATTTTTTTTTAATTATGATTTTTTTCTCATTAGTTAAATTTTATTTTGAGCTCTCACCCTCACCAAGGTCTTCAATCCAAATCCATTACGATGTACGTTTCTACACCACATGAATAAGTGATGTAGAGTCGGGGTATGATGGAGAACTTCTCTTTAATCTGGTGGCAACCGGGTAACCTAAATCACAATATCTCTTCTGGTGGGAACATGGCCAACCAATTATATGTTTCCTGTACAGTAGGAACCTTCCTAGTCACCTACAACAGTAGCCCTTTCACTTGCTATTATTGGCCGGATTGATTTTAGTTTTACAGCTACCCACAACAGTCTTGGATCGTTGGAACTTCCCTCTTGGATTGACTCCTTACTTATGAAACTGGGTGAGCTGGGCATTATGGCAATAGTTCCTCCACCAGTTCCGACGATCCAACTCCTACTCCGTGTTCCTGTGAACTTCCATTAAAAAAGCAAGTAGGCAGAGTCAAGGTAAATAGTCAAGGTGTCGCAGTAAGTAGTCAATCAGAGACAGTCGTAGTAGACAGTCAAAACCATTCAGAGCCAGTCAGTCATAGCCAGTAAAAGCCATGCATGTCCCCATAGCCCAGAGCAGTCAGGTAGATAAGGAAAACCCGCCTACTACTTGGGAAACTACCATCCCTCCTTTGAGAATAGTAGAAATGAGACTTGGAATTTATCCCTAGAATAAAGAAGAACAAGAATTTAACAATTGGAGGGATTTATTTTAGGTATTTGTTATTTTGGAAAACTTGAATGTAATTATGTTTTAATCGATGGTAGAAATGGATGTAGCATTTTCAAAACTTTTGAAACACTCAAAATTCCAAAACTTCACAATATTAATTTGTAATTTTAAAAATTATGTTATAGTTTCTCTCTATTAAATATTTTTTAAATTAATAAGTTAATTAATTTAGTTTTTATTAGCTAAAATTTAATTTTTTTACTAAATTCAACATTATTTATATATATTTTTAAATATTTTAAAAATAAATTATATACAATTTGGTTGGTCTACAATAGCAAAAGTAATATTTGAAAATAATTACAGACTTTAACTCTACTCGCATGAATGTACTCATGCATTTAATGCACATTGTCTTGAAATGATCAGTAATCACTAAGGTGGAAAACGTTATACACTAATCATTATATTGAAACTAAACTCTAGACGATTTGCACCAGAAATCCAGTGTATTTTTCGGCCAAAATTGTTGAAATGACAGCTTTCAGTAAGCTTGGGTGAGTGTAATCCACACCGAATCCATTTCTACAATAAAAAAATGTTATCCCAACATTGAAAATTGCATTTTTAGCAACAAATGGTGTTTTCATATTCTAAAGAACAACAATGTGTATCCATTTTTTAAGGACAATTAAGGGTTGATGGTCATATTTGTTGGAAATATTAATCATTCTCAGATCTGTACCTGACTCTCAGCCGACTCTCTCAGAGTCTATATCAGTCAAGATCTTGTCGATCAGTTTGACAAGAGGGAAGAGTCCACGATCTGTATCAGTCAAGATCTTGTCGATCAGTGTGACAAGAGGGAAGAGTCCACAATTCAGCAATGTAACCAGTAGAATTTATTTTTGAAGCTAAGTTGTTAAGTAGATAGTTATTACAGTCTTTAATGGAGAGTCAGTGTAGAAGCGATTTTCAGGTTTCCTATAAATAGTCGAAGAAGATTGTAAATTAGGTTAGACAATAGAGAGTGAGACATGAGAACTCACGAGAGAACTCCAGGCGAGAAAAGAGAAGTTGAAGCTCAGTGGGTGAGCCGACAAGTCTGCACAGACAAGTTTGTAAAATAAATGTCTTTTACATTTACCAGTTAAGTGAAAGATCAAGAACCCATAAATTTCTCACTCCATGAAAGTTCCAGGTTTTACGGCACATTGGTCGACTCAAGTCTTTCTACATATTTGGGCATATGTTTTATAAGTTCTTTGGATTTGTTAATGTGTCCATTTTACTCTATCTTACTCACAGGTGAAAAGCATTTGTAATTTCTTAAGTCTCTTAGACTAAGAAAAATACTGTGTAGATTTGGACCAAAGTGAAGTGACAAGGTCGCTTGAGTAAGCGGACTTGAGAAGTCGAAGAGGTGAGGCGACTTAGAGGTTGAAGTCAGCCGACTTCGAAGTAACAAGTGGTCGAGGTAAAATCAGTCGGTAGAATTGACAAGTAAGTCGAAGTAAATCAGTCGAGTTCGACCAAAGTTGATAGACTTGTCTAGTCCAGAAATAGACAAGTTTCACCCCACAAGTGAAAAAAAGAAAAAGAGGTCGACAGGAAAATTTTTAATTTTTAATATTAACTGAGTGGTAAACTCAAGTTTAGTCGGCTTGGTTTTGGCTAACTGTATCAGAGCAAGGTTTAGGAAAGAAATCTTGTCTTAAAAGGTGGAAAATTAATTTTCTAAGGAAAGTTAATTAAAAAAAATTAAAAATGGCTTCCACTTTTGGTTCATTGCAAACTCCAATCTTTACAGGAAAGAATTATGAATATTGGTCTTTAACAATGAAGGATTTATTCAAAGGTCAAGATGTCTGGGAGATAGTCCAGCATGGTTATGCAGAACCAGCAGACATGACAGCATATAACAATCTCACACAAGCTGAGAAAGATGTCTTGAGGGAACAGAGGAAGAAAGATGGAAAAGCTCTGTTTTACATACATCAAGCTATGCATGAAAGCATAATCCCAAGAGTAGCATCAAAAACTAATGCTAAGCAAGCATGGGATACATTGGAGACTGCCTATCAAGGTTTGGATAAGGTAAGGACATCCAAGCTGCAGATTCTCGGAAGAGATTTTGAATCTCTGTCCATGAAAGATTCAGAGAATGTAGACTCATTCTACACCAGAGTTGTTGGGTTGATAAACCAACTGAAATCTCATAGAGAAGCCATAGAAGACTGAAGGGTTGTTGAAAAAATTCTCAGAAGTCTTCCCCCAAGATTTGAAAACTTGGTTGTGACCTTGGAAGAACACACAGCCATGTCGACATTTACCATTGATGAGTTGCAAGCTTCACTCATCAATCATGAACACAGACTCATCAAAACACAGACATCATTGGAAGGTGCATTCACAGCACAGTCATCCATAAGTCGTGGTAGAGGCAGGGGGAGAAACAACTTCAGAGGCAGAGGAAGAAGTTCTTCAAGAGGAGGATGAGGCAGAAGTCCTGTAAATGTCGGTGTTAGAAGAGACAATCAGAACCCAAGTCAGCCAAGTGGCCAGAGGTTTGATAATAAAAAAATTCAATGTCATTACTGTAAGAAATTTGTTCATTATGTATATGAATGCAGGAAGAAACAATATGAACAAGGAAGGAAAATCCCAAGTCAGTCAACTAGCACCAGCACTTCGACACGTGCAATGTTAATGGCATCGACATCTCCACTTGAATGCAATGTTGTTCAAGAAATTCCACATGACATATGGTACTTAGATTTAGGATGCAACAACTACATGAATGGTAATTTAAATTTGTTTTCTAGTCTAGATAACTCAGTTAAAACTGATGTTACACTTGGAAAAAATGTCCAAGTTACTGTCTTAGGAAAAGGAACTGTTGATATTCTAACCAAACAGGGGGAGAGTAAGTATATCCCTGATGTCAATCATGTCGAAGGTCTGAAACATAATTTGTTAAGCATTGGACAGTTGATACAAAAAGGCTACAGAGTCTACATGGAAGATGATCACTGTGTGATCAAAGACAAGCGTCCAAGCGTCCAGCTGATAACAAAAGTTCCAATGACAAGCAACCGCTTGTTTCCATTGAGGATGGTTCCCGACATGAAAGGGAAGACAAACACAGGAGCTGCATTCAAGGCAAAAAGTGAAGAAACAGTCAATCTCTCCAACAAGAGAGAAAATGGCAGCCCTAATTTGCAAGCTGCATTTCAGGCAGAAGTTTAGGATGAATCCTAGTTGTGGCATTTCAGATTTGGACATCTGAATTTTGGTGGGCTGAAGCTACTGCACACAAAGAATATGGTAAAATGATTACCATTGATCGACAGACCAGAAAGGGTTTGTGAAGGCTGCATTTTTGGTAAGAAGCACAAAGAGACTTTTCCAGTCGAAAAGTCTTATAGAGCACGCACACCACTTGAAATTGTGCACTCTGATATTTGTGGTCCAATGCAAACATCATCCATTGGAGGCTGCAAGTATTTTCTAACTTTTATTGATGACTACTCAAGAAAAACATGGGTATATTTTTTGAAACATAAATCTAATGCATTCAGTTATTTTCAGCAATTCAAGGCACTCGTGGAGAACCAGAGTGGACATCGCATCAAGATCTTAAGGACCGACAGAGGAGGTGAATATGTTTCAAATGAATTTCTAAATTTTTGCAAGATCCATGGCATACAAAAACAATTCACTGCATGGTATACACCTCAGCAGGAATGGTATTGCCAAAAGAAAGAACAGAACCATCATGGAGATGGCATGCAACATGTTGGTAGCCAAGTATTTTCCAAATAAGTATTGGGGTGAAGTAGTCGCAACTTCCATATACATTATGAACCGTTGTCTAACAAAGAGTGTGAAGAACAAAGTTCCCCAAGAAGCATGGACAGGTATGAATCATAGTGTTTCTCATTTAAAATTTTTTGGTTGTGTTTCATATACTCATGTTCCAGATGAGCTGAGAAGGAAGTTAGACAAGAAGGGGCAAAAATGTATTTTTGTCGACTATTCTGAAGACACAAAAGCATACAAGTTGTATGATCCTGTCACAAGGAAAGTGATAACCAGTAGAGATGTTCAATTTGTCGAGAATGAATCATGGGATGGAACTATCGACATAAATGTCAAGATTGTGTCGAACGTCGACAATGATGATATGCAAGAGGAAGTGGTTCAAATACCACATGTAAGTCAACCGGTCGAAGCACCGTCGACTCCCATGACACCAAGACATGGTTCAGCACAAGGACCATCGACACAAGTAGCAGCTCAAGCTACACTGACAAGTACACCAAGAGGACAACAGACTCCATCAAGCATTTCGTCAAGGTCGACATCGACAGAACCGGTGAAGACAAGAAGTCTACGAGAAATATATGAAGCTGGTACACCTAATTCATTCTCTCTCTTTGCATTATTTTCTACTATATATGATCCATTAACATTTGAAGAATCTGTTGAAGAAGAAGTATGGGCACAAGCCATGGATGAAGAAATAGAATGCATTGAGAAGAACTGGACATGGGAACTGGTTGATGTACCAAAAGACAAAGATGTAATCAGTGTCAAATGAATTTACAAGACAAAGCAAGATGCTGATGGGAATGTGCAAAATTACAAAGCAAGAATGGTAGAAAGAGGGTTCACACAGTGACCTGGCATAGACTTCAATGAAACATTTGTAGTTGTTTCACGCATGGATACAGTCAGAATAGTTATGGCCATTGCTACACAAAACAAATGGCCTGTTCATCAAATGGATGTCAAGTCAGCATTCTTCAATGGCTATCTAGAAGAGGAAGTATATGTGGAATAGCCACAAGAGTATGAAGTTCCAAGTCAAGAGCATAAAGTGTATAGGCTGAAAAAGGAATTATATGGTTTGAAGCAAGCTCCTAGAGCTTGGTACAGTTGGATTGATTCCTATCTCACTGAAAATGGATTTCACAGAAGTGAAAGTGAACCGACATTGTACACCAAAGTGAATGAGCAAGGTAAGATGTTAATTGTCTGCTTGTATGTAGATGATTTAATATTTACTGGTGATTTTGGCATAACAGATTTTAAAACAGTCATGGAAAGTGAATTTGAAATGACTGATCTGGGGCTTATGAAGTTTTTTCTGGGAATTGAAGTTCAACAGTCTGAAATTGGTATTTTTATATCACAGACAAAGTATGCAAGTGAAGTTTTAAAAATGTTTAACATGTCTAATTGCAATACAGCCCCAACACCAGTAATAACAGGTTTAAAATTGAGCAAGGATGATGAGGGATCCACGGTCGATCCTATGTTGTTCAAAAGGCTTGTTGGAAGCCTTATGTATTTGACAGGGACAAGACCAGACATTATGTATGGAGTAAGTCTGATCTCAAGGTTCAGGGAGTCACCAAAAGACTCATATTGGAAAGCAGGTAAAAGAATTCTGAGGCATGTAAGTGGCACAAAAGACCTTGGTATTATGTATTCAACCTCAGAAAATTTCAAACTCATTGGTTACACTGACAGTGACAATGGAGGCAGCATAGATGACAGGAAGAGCACATCTGGGTATAAATTTCGTTTTGGTACAGGTGTTGTTTCATGGGCTTCAAAGAAACAACCCATAGTAACTCTGTCTTTAGCTGAAGCAGAGTATGTTACAGCGACAAGTGATGCATGTCAAGCTGTCTGGATGAGGAGTGTATTAAAATACTTGTCACAAAACCATCAAGAACCAACAACCATCTTCTGCGTCAACAATTCAACCATAGCATTATCAAAGAATCATGTGTTTCACAAGAGAACCAAGCACATCGACATAAGGTTTCATTTCATAAGAGAGTTGGTAAACAACAAGGAAATTTGTTTGGAATTTTGCAGGTCTGAAGATCAACTTGCAAACATCTTTACAAAACCATTGGCAAAGGATACATTCCAGTATCTACGTAGTTATCTTGGAATGACAAGTTCTGCACAGTGAACTCTGTCATAAACAGAGCATGTCTAAGCTTTGAAACATTTTGTAAATTTTGTTTAAAAAAAAAACCCATCTGCTCATAATTAAGAGGGAGTGTTAGAAATATTAATCACGCGTAGATTTGTACCTGACTCTCAGCCGAATCTGTTAGAGTCTGTATCAGTCAAGATCTTGTCGGTCAGTCTAACAAGAGGGAAGAGTCCACGATTCAGAAATGTAAGCCAGTCGAATTTATTTATGAAGCTAAGTTGTTAGGTAGATATTTATTATAGTCTTTAATGGAGAGTCAATCGACTCATGTAGAATCAATTTTCAGGTTTCCTATAAATAGTAGAAGAAGATTGTAAATTAGGTTAGACAATAGAGAGTGAGACATTAGAACTCACAAGAGAAATCTAGGGTGAGAAAAGAGAAGTTGAAGCTCAATCTTCTGTGTAAGTGATTCAGTCGAAGAGCCGAAGCTCTGTAAAATGATCAGTCGGTGAGCCGACAAGTCTGGACAGACAAGTTTGTAAAATATTTGTTATGTATGCATAGTTATATATTTGAAATAGTTTATGGTTGAATGCATGTTTATTTGGCCACACATTATTTCCATATTTACCTGTGTAAATGTCTTTTACATTTACCAGTTAAGTGAAAGATCAAGAACCCATAAATTTCTCACTCCGTGAAAGTTCCAGGTTTTACGACACATTGGTCAACTCAAGTCTTCCTACATATTTGGGCATATGTTTTATAAGTTCTTTGCATTTGTTAATATGTCCATTTTACTCTATCTTACTCATAAGTGAAAAGCATTTGTAATTTCTTAAGTCTCTTAGACTAATAAAAATACTATGTAGATTTCGACCAAAGTAAACCGACAAGGTCGGTTGAGTAAGCCGACTTGATAGGTCAAAGAGGTCAGCCGACTTGAGAGGTCAAAGAGGTGAGCCGACTTAGAGGTCGAAGTCAGTCGACTTCGAAGTGACAAGTGGTCAAGGTAAAATTAGTCGGTAGAACTGACAAGTAAGTCAAAGGAAATCGGTCGAGTCAAAAGGCCGACCAAATTTGATAGACTTGTCTAGTCCAGAGATAGACAAGTTTCACCTAACAAGTGAAAAAAAGAAAAAGAGGTCGACGTGAAAATATTTAATTTTTAATATTAACTGAGTGGTAAACTCAAGTTTAGTCGGCTTGGTTTTGGCTAACTAGATTCCACTGGGGAATTCGTTGAACCCAAAACTAAAGGAAAACCTAAATCATAGAAATTATGTTTTAAACAATTCAAGATTAGCTCATTACATGTTACGAGCTGTCATTAAATCAAACAAGAAATGGCCCTGATTATGTTATGGGCATATGAGAAGCGAGAAGATAATGTCGGATTAGTGCACTTTTAATACCGGGAATCGATTTTATAACCGAGAGGAAGCACAAGTAAAATTTGGAATCAATATAAGTATTTCTTTCAAAACAGGAATAAAACCCCTTTCTTTTACAAATAAACTAATTAACACTTTTCACTTTCTCATACATCTACCAAACAGTTGAAAGACTCTTGAGCTAGAGGGCCAAGATCAGTTTAAAAATCTCTTTACTAAGGAGATCATTGACTTCCATCCAAAATACTCCACACATGAGCATATTTCTCAACTATGGCTCATTATACATTGGCACAATAATGCCATAGAGAAAGCCATAGATGTAAGAGTCAAGCCGTGACAAAACAAATAAATCTATAAATCCCATTTACAAATGTCTACTGCTCGGCTAGTGAAATTGCAATGAATTGCAAGACCAAAATTACCCTAAACCAAAAATTGATGATACAAAAGGGCTTAGCAGAATACAGGATAACCATAAGTACAATCTAGAAAACTAGCAATTGTAATTAGTCGTAACTAGTCAGTTAGCCGACATACGAGAATTAAAACCCTAGGAACAATATTTCTCTATTGCATATGGATACATTGTATAATGAGGTATGGTGTTCCCAACTAAATAATAATAGAAAGAATAACCCACACAAAACCATAACACTCGACTTAAACCATGGCTTCTTATATTTTCTTTCCTTGCATGGATATAGTAGATGGAAGCTGTAAGCTTACCAGGAACTCCACTTAGCTGCTAGAAAGCTTGACGTCAAGAATCACCAGCAAAAGAAAATAAGAATTGGAAAAACCTATGAACAAGGAAAGTATATTAGTTACCTTATAGTTCCAAAAAGGGTATGCATGCATAAATACTTGCAATGAACAATAAAATGAGGAAATATAAACTACCGTGGACTGAAGGGTTCATTGCAGACCATTATATTGCTTTCTCTTGCATGAGACTTAAACTCCCCAACTCAACTTTATTAACCTTGTCCAGAGAACCATTCTCCACAGTCATATTTTCTCCAAAGACGACCAAGGAATAGACCATGTTATGATTGAAAGGAGGTGTAATTCGATTCTTAACCCTCGTAGAGTATTTCTTCAAAGGATGAAAATAAAAGCAAATACTCTTTGGAGTTGTCTACAAGAGCGAAGATTTCGCTTGGACAATGAAATTTCGGGAGAAATCCTCCGGTACCTTTCGGCACATTCCCTCAAGTCCTGTTCCCCATGCCAACTCTGACACCCATGTCCTTTAGATCCTAATGCCATCAACTGTCGCCCATTCAATTCCACATTGGAGGCCATGCAGATGACGTAGTTAATGCACCTGAGCGTAGTTGGCGAGTCTGAATTGTCCCAAGTCCTTTCCTCCCATTCCATTGATATAGATCCATCAATAGAGTCCTCTGCCCAAAATTGGCCCCAAATCCATTTTCAGCGCGTAGAGGACATTCAGACTGCCTAATGAAGCTGGCAAAATCGTCATGAAGAATTATAGGTATTGTCATTCAATCCTTCTAACAGAGCATAGTCATTTTCAAGAACTGTCATGTCTGATACTAGTTCCTGACATTTCTTTCGCTTTCTCAGTGAGTCCCATTTTATTATTTCCAATGGCCTCTCAGGCACAACAACATTCCCTCCTCGCCTACTACCCGATTGCATAGCACTCATTGAAGCCTTGAGCGCAAGACTTGGAGATTTTTTATTCACTAACATAATTTCTCCAATCTTTGTTGGTGTCATATAACCAAGGATGTCACCATGGGGAACATATAGCCCGGGAGTACATAATAAGCGAAACTACAACTAAGGGCTAATAGAAAAAACTATTTTCATGTAAGGCCTCCCTTGGGTCTCTCCTCTTTCTCATGAACAGCTCTGCAATCACAAAAAGTTGAAACAGACTAAAACTAATCAACATCTGCTCAAACCAATTCAATTTATGAATGTTTACATCTAATAAATTACACAAATTCATCAAAAACCCACATATATTGATCTAATACTGAAAGGAGAATTCATGCCTGAACAAAGAAACCTGAACAAGGTTTGCAGGCCACCACATAGGAGCAGGCTCTACTAGATATTTTCTAAAGATCCCTGCCCATCCAAACCTCAATATCTGGATATATAAAACAGTAAGAAATATTAGAGACAACCAACCACGGAGAATTTAACTGAACTCCAAAGCAAATTTAAGTAGAAACGGTCAAAACTAAACCCAAGTTGTCATGAAAATGAGCAAAGCAACGAAAAAGTCCAATTTATTGTTGTAGAAAATCTTGACAACACTCACAATGTGAATGGAATACACACTTCCAGCCCCTGCATTAGCGAATATTGTGATGAGAACATGCTCTTTCATAACAAAGGGTCCTGGAGTCAGCGAGAAATCCCATTTGCTCCCTGCAAAGAACTTTTTAGTGGTTATTGTTGCTGCCATTAGCTGCCCAAGAGGAAGGAATGCAATCTGAGTAGAGATTGCAGTAATTGTGAGGGGCTCTGTTCTATACCAAAAGAACTGATTTAGAAACGATAGTACGACACATGACAAGACTCCGAGAACCCACATCCTGAAAGTCATGATAGGAAGACTCGAATCATCCGTTGTGGGAACAATGAGAGCCACCTCCTTGATCGGAGACTAGTCATCCTCGTCCTCTCCCTCCTCGATCAGAGACTGGTCATCCTTTCCCTCCCATCAATTTATCTATACTAAATATTTATAGTTCCCAAATCACTACAAGAGCCACATGAATTTATAGGCTGCCTATTGAGTTTACTATATCTACATATTACAGTAGTTAGCAACATGCAATTTTGATGACAAGATTGTCGTGGATTTTTTAGTTCCATTCATCTCACGTTCAAATCTGATCTCTGCAGTGATCATATTTTTGTGATTTTCTAGTAGGACTCATGATGCATGATGTTTCAAATGTGATTGGTTTTCATTATATGCATGTGTTATACATTCAGCACATGATAAGTACATTATCAGTAAGCCATAATACAAATACTATAAGGTGATGCGTTGAATAGACAGGGTTGTAGGTGGTAACTTTTAGTTGTGAGACTTAATGAATCATAGTGAGCCATGCGAATTATATAGCATGTTGTTGGTGCACCCATACTTACAGATGATTATTTAACTATGATAGATTGGTTGTAGGTTATTACCTATTAATTGTCATTGCCTATGTTGGCCACATATCTTGATAATGGAACACCACCTAAGGAGGGAAAAGTTGTACTTTATACACAAATGTTCTTGATTGTTTACTAAGTAAAAAGCTTTGATGTGCCAAGGTAAAGCCCCATACCCTGTGCTATAAAGTTAATGAGTAGAGTCATGAGAGATATTTAGTCTAGGTTATGTCCTACAGTTCTGTGATGGAATCATTTGGTGTTGACTATTGGAGGAACATCTCAATCATAGGTTTTGTTATAGCCCCTACTATGACAACTACAGGAAGAATAGAGTTAGCATCATACATCTTTAATATGTGAAAATGAAGCTTACCTTCACAGAAAAGAAAGGACATTCATGTTCTAAAATCCGGGTGGACTTAAGGATAGAAGCATGATGCTGGAGGATATTTGACCAAGTTGACCTTGGTGTACTATAGTGATTAATGCATGTGGTGATACAATTGCAAAATTGTGCTGACACAAGACAAGATCACTTGACCACTACAGTATTACAAATGTAGGCCTCGTTTTACAACAATCTCACCATTGCCACTAAAGTAATTGGAGTATATCTTTCATTTTGCACCATTCTCTCCATGACTTCCCTTGTACTCTCTAAATGTTGTTATCAAACATGGTATAGTCCTACATCAAGGATGGTATAGTCCTACATGTCGTTATCAGATCAGACTAAATTAAAGCCTGATGTTATACATGGTATCAAACCCTGAAATACCCTTATCTCTATCAAATCCCTGCTAGTCTCTAGTGTTGCAGAGGGTATTTGTGATCTCATCAGGCCTCTAGATGTGAAGAAATTTAAATTTCTAATGGAACCAAAAGTTTTGAAATAGATATTTTTCACTAATTGTTAGCTATTGAAACTGTCAATTATTTTCAAGTAAGATTTTGTCAGAGTGTGTTTAACTTTAGATTGTCATTGGTGAATTTCGTGTCATTTTGATCCCTATGGCTAGATTTAACTTGCTTAAAAAATTTACATGAGGTTAGATACTAACTAGTTATAGAGATTTTTAAACAAAGTAAGTTAATAAATTGACAAAATCAACTCATTTTGGATGGAAATTCATTCTTAAATCAGGTAGAAATTTTTCCATAAATTATAGTTCCACTTAGTTGATGGAACTTTGACTATAAAAATTCCAGGGAAACTTTGCCTCTAAAAAAAAAATAGTTCCAAAAATGTTGAGTTCTTCCACTTATTAATTCACTCCCTCTTTAGAGAGCTAGTGTGCAAGTCCAGTAAATGAGAAACATATAATAAAATATAATGACATCAAGTCACTAATCTTAAAAATCCAAAAAAAATAGACATTCTCTATCTTTACTAAGCATTAAGAGACATCCAAATTGAAAATATGCATTGTCATATTAAATCGGTAAAAAAGAGTTAAATGCACTCAATCATCACCAACATGAGAGTCAGTTTTTCACTTCCTCTTCAACCTGGTATGTCGCCCTTAGTACTTTCATAATTTCAGGTTCTCAGTCAGCTGGCAATACTAAAATGGGCAAGTTTGGAATCAAGGTAAAATAGGAAAGAAGAAATGCTGTGTATCTTTCTACTTAGAACAACCTGAAATTTGAAGGATGTCTTAATTTCTAGGCTTAATGTGGATTCCTCTAAATGCAGGCAACATAATTATATTGTTAAACAAAGTAATTGCATATACAAAATTGGTATATAGAGTGAAAACATGTAATCAACTAAACCTGTATTTTAAATGTCAGAAGTAGGTGTAATATGAAACATGTCTCTTAAATGTGATAAGTAGGTGTAATATGAAACTTACAAGTCAGCAGTGCACAATTGCCATTGGCATAGATCCAATGGAGGTTTCTTGGAACCCCCCTCTAAAAAGGGGTACTACTGGGTGTCACCCCATGGTTTTTTCCCAATGGCCTTAGAAATGAACCATAAAATATAAAACCCTAGACTCTAGAGCCAGCAGTGATTTCCCATTTGGCACCGCTTAGGCATCTCAAGATTATGCCTTGTTAAAAGTATTCTTGGAAAAAATATGCAGATATACCTTGACAGTGATGGCACAATTATTGTTAGACTGATTATTCATGCATATGTCATTTAATGTATTATATCTTCTTGACAGTGTATCTCCTTGGAATTGAGAAAAGTTAACCTGCAAAGTGTAGTCTTCAAATTTTCTTTCTTCAATAGATATATTCACTGCTTGCATGTTTCTGCATAATCTAGATTTCTCATGTATTTGCATATTGTATGTAGGAATTAGCACAAAATGGGAAAGCGAGGAAAATGTGAGGCCATCATGGATCTTGAGGTACAAGACCTCAAAGAGAAGGTCACGTTTTCTAGTAAATACTCAGTTTGGATTGAAATATATTGAGAAAACCAAAGTATCGATCGTGTTTCTATAGTCCCTTCATGTAGAGTTGCTGATTTTATTAGAGGGGAGGAAACAAACCCCGATGCTCCATGTACTTTCCTACGCCACCAAAAAAAACCCTGGAGAAAGGAATAGTGCTTCCTTACTATATGAAGTGTAAGTATTTTGAGAGTGCATTCTCTACATAATAGCCTTTAGATTGCACTTATCATTCATAGTATTTACTAATGTTTCAAAACTCCTTGTATAGTTATCAATGTTCATATGGCCCAAACGATAGAAGAGGAGAGAGTTTAGCTAAATGAAATACTTCACAGAAGAGGGGCTACCAATGCCACTTCATTGTAAAAGTTATGGTTCAAAGTCCTCATATAGCAATATTGACTTACAATATGTATGAGCATGAAGATGAACAAGGATGGCCATGTCATGGAAAACTTGAAACTTTAGGTGAGGCAAGGATATTGCATAAGCCCAAGCTAACGAAGGACATCGTTTCCTATGTGGAAAGTTATTACCTTTTGGGAGTGTCCATTGATTCAACATATAAAATGCACATCGATAGGCATGTTGACATGGATACAACAAATCGAGATAGAGATTTCTTACTATCTAGGAAATATATTGTCAACATATATAGTCGGTTGCACCAAAAGGATGAAATGAGCGTCAACTTATGGTATCAAAACCGACCGAAATATTTATTTTTTTACCAAAAACCCCATGGTCCAAGTGTCCTTTTCATAATGGAATTCAAAGAAAATGGATGTTGGATACCATGGTCAAGCTATCCCACAATAGCATGATAGCCATGGATTCAACATTTAGTATAAATAAATACGGATTAAATTGAATGTCAATGATTTAATATGTATATTTGAATTGTAGCCATTCAATATGATCGATGACTTGAATTTGACATTACATATTCTTTGAATATGGCAGTATCAACTTTACCCACTTATGGCATTTGATGAACAACAAAGCGGAGTTCATGTAGCATGGGTTGTGGCGGAATGAAATACATCTGTCGATATTGCATTATGGTTGGAGTAGCTCATGCAGCAGTGCTACCAAATCCGTCCTTATTGGAAAGTCAATCTTTCATGGTTGATGATGCATTGGCTGAAATTTCTGCTTTGAGGTAACTTTAACATTCTTATGCTCCAATATATCTTGCATTTATTCGAAGAATCTCACAGTTAAATGCATTTAATATGGAAGGAGGATCACAAGGTGTGAAGTGATTTTGTATGTCTGGCATGTACAGAGGGCGTGGAAAAAAAATGTGAACAATTTAGTCTGTAATAAAGAAAAAACAAATGATATGTTCAGGGACTTAGGATTCATCATTAAACATAGTTCCAATGATGATGTTGATGATGCAATCGATGGATTTTTTAGCAAATTTGCAGATGAAAAGAAGTTCTTAGAATGCTTCCACAAGAATTGGGTTATGCGGACAATTTTCATAAGTGCACAAACTATCCTTGTTTTTGTTTTTGTCTTTCATAAAGATGATATACCTACACTAACATGGTTCTTTACATTTAGGGATGTGGGTGAAAGGATGTTGAGATTTCCCTCATGAACATCAAGAGACTAACAATGTCATTGAGTCATACCATTGTTACCTAAAGACCAGCTTTCTATGTGATCAAAGGAAGAATTGTGCTCATAGGAGGGACTGGTTGATGTACATGCTCTTAAAAAGTGTTGAACCTTGTTATCAGTTCAAAGAAATTTTGAAAAAGGAAGGATACTTGAACAATTATAAGAAAGAGAAATAATTTGAATCATCTGTGGAAAAGGCTAGAAGAATACCATACGATGATTGTTTCCCTCATGAGAGAACACCTCAAGCTTATTGGGTGAGGAGTCAAAGTATTCACAATAAGAAATACCTTGTCAATTGGTATCATGCAGATTTTATAATGTGTGAATTCCCATGGTCTATTCATGGGAATATTTGCAAGCATGCCATAAAGGTCAATTGGTTATTTCAACTGAATTAATTCAGAACTCTTATGTCATCATGATGCAATGGCTAGCACATTCAATGAGCTTCCTGACATAAGTATAGAGCCCCATAACCATAGTGTAGATGTCAACATTGATCTTCTGTCCACTGATAGTGTTGACGCAGATGTAGAGGCACTTCATTTCACTAGAGAGCAGTTGTTTAGATGCTTGCAGTTGATTCAAAATAATGCCCCTACCACATTGACCAAGATGAAACAATTGACTAATATGGTGAAAAAAATGTTGGAAAAGGCCAACAAGCAACACCTGATGGATTTTGAATTAACAGTTGGGGTCGATGCTCTTGATATGTCTTTGAAGAGGAAGAAGAGTTTCCTAATCCCTAAAAATAAACAAAGAAGAAAAAAACAACACATTGGAATGGAAATTGATTTGAATGTTCGTGCAGTGGAAGAAGAACCATTTTAGTTTCACTACCTCTGTTGGCAAGGGGTTTTGGATAAGTTAGTTGTGCAGCATCGTGGATGTTGCACAAGCTCAAAGACACTGTGCAAGTGGAAGATGGTGCGCAAAGAGGAGAATATAATATTTTATATATTTTGTATCAATTTTTGTAGTTTTCAACCATATTTTGTGGATATTGGTCATTATTTTGTAGAATCAGTTAAGAGTTAGTTAGAAAGTTGTCTAAGTGGACCTTGAATGTAAAGGCGCAAGCCTATAAGTAGATGTAGAATTGCAAGTGTTGAACATCTTGGATCCTTGTTGAAAACATTTTTGAGCATCTGAATTGAGATCTGTTGATCTAGGAACTGTTCTGGAGAATCTGTGATTTTGCACAGAAGTAATATGGCAAGACAGGATTTGATCTGAATCACTGTGTTCTTTTCTATTTTACTATTTACTGTTTTTTGTGATTCAATGATGAATTCTATGTGAATATGTGGCATGGACTTATCATGCGATGCTTCCCTGCTTTAAATGATGTCATTCTATTGGATTTGTTCATGCATCAGTATGTTTACTGCAGTTATGATTGAATGATGAGATTTGTTAAAGAATAATGATGAATGATTATGTTAATGCTTAAGAGAATGATCAGATCTGTTAATGTTGCGCTAAGTCGATAAGTTGATGCACATGGTCCTCTCTCATTCTACAAAAACTTGGTTCCATTAACTTTCCCTCGAACATCTTGGGTGAGACTTCATCTGCTCTACAGGGGTTTCTGGACAGGGTAAAACCTGTCTGGGCCGGTGCTCAGGGAGATTGTGGTGTTTTGGGTGTCAACAGAGTGGGAACCCTTGTCGACTGGTTTTCTTGGTTGGGATTTTGTCAACAAATGGTTCCATTGTCAGGGCCTTGTTGTGACCGAGGGAAGGACATGTGGCATATGATGAGACCAGAAATTCAAGATTAGTTCAACCATAAGCTGAAAGAATTTGCTGAGAAGGAAAATCAGAACCTTGGACTAACAACATATAAGTGGTTGGAAGGGTACATACATGACGGTCCACACAATTATTTTTTCTCTGAAGTCCTGACCATCTTGTACGAGTGATTGGCGTGATTCACCTATCGCAAGAAAAATTTTCATGGAGGAGAGCCATTGTCCTAGACCCCTGAGTTGATACAGGAGTTGTAGGAAACCAAAAACAGAACATCGCGAGCTGTTGAATTCTGGTTGGACAATATCTTAGAAGGTTATATCACTAAGTTTTCGGTTGATACTACTAAGTCCTAAAGCGAAGCAGAAAGGGAATTCTTCAACGTACCAAGAGGTAGGTTCTTATTATCGTTGCAATTGTCAATTAAGATTCTTATCTATAAAAAAGGGATACTGAAGATGCACCTCGAGTAGTAGAACTCGGTGTGCAGGGATTGTGGATAGCACAAAGAAAGGGGGGAGATGAATGGAATGATAATGGGTAGATGGGTGCAAGTTATGACGATCCTGTAAGGGAAGACAAGGAAGAGAGTGGTCTTACGAGAGGAGGAGCAAGGTTTCGACAAGAGAAGAGGCAGAGGATAGGGGAAGGTCTTGTTGCGATCGAAACACAAGACTTTGAAGGAATACCACATGAGACGAAGCGACCCCACAGTGATGATGAGGACGACCAGAACCATACTACGCCCAAGGTAGAGGCAATATAAACCCCCAACAACAATGTACCCACACCTCCGTGCACTACGTCGCAATTAGGAAGAAACACAAGTTCAACACTGAATTGTTTGACGTGCTAGAAACACTCTAGTAGTAGTAGTAGACCAACATCTATAGGGAGAAGGCCAAGAATGGCGGGCGCTGAGGAGAAGTTACCTTTGTTCCATGGAAAAGTGACTTAGGATATAAAACAATATTTGTTCCTGTGTGAGGTAGTATGGACTTTCAGACAAACTGTGGATGATGATGTTAAGAAGGGCCAATTGGCGACAACCCTTTGGGGTCGTGCACTGGATTGGTACATGAAATTTGTACAAGTTCCTATGGGGACTCTTATGAAGACATTGGTAGAAATCAGGAGAGCCCTTGTTAAAGAATTCAGAAAACCAAAGTCCAAAGCGTAGTACATTACAGAATTGAAGGAAATTAAGCAGTATCCCAATGAGACTGTTTGGGACTTTGATCAAAGATTCAAGAAACTAATGAAAAGAGTCATTTTTGAGATGATCAACATTCAACATAAGGAATGGTTCATTGCAGCATTGCTAACTCATATAATACAACTGCTTATGTAACAAAAGGCTGCAACACAAAGCAAGGCTCTGGAGATCTTCATGGAGCTGGAAGCTTCACCCGTTTGAGAAAATGCAGTTGGTATGAACCAAATTCAGACGCAGTTGGAAAACTTGACACTCTAATTTCAAGACATTGAGAAGGGGAAAGAACAATGCAAAGATATCTGGTGCACTCGATGTCGCACAGACGGACATACCAAGGATACTTGCCCAGATTTTTGAAACTACCTGTTGTCAGGGGAATCAAACTCGTTGAGTTGTGGCATTGTACCATGGTGCCACATTTTTCAAATATATGGGCGTCGACATGAGGAATGTGGATATATGCAGAAGATGGTGATGAAGCCGAGGAACCTATACTGCACATTTTTTCTATCTGTCGTGCATGAAGATAAAGATTGTCACACACATGACCTACTCCAGGAGAGAACATAAGACTCATATTATTTGAAGGGAGAGGATCATCAGGTGGTACAGCAGCTGCAGCCATAGGTGTTGCAACCACCACCTCAAATGCAGTATGTACCACCACCGTAGATGCAGTTTATACCACAACAGCTACAACAACAGTTTGCACCACAGCCATAGCATAATCAGATGTAGATGGCTTCGCAACAGCCACAGTATGTTCAGTTGGCATAGTATGTTCAGCAGCACCCGAATCCCTCAAAGCATTAATTTGCTCAACTATAATACCAACAACAAGGAGGATTCCGAGGACGAGGCAGAGGCTTTGGTCAAGGAGGTGGACGAGGTCGCAGACCTGTCCAATGTTATAATTATGGTGTACTAGGGAATTATCAGAGAGATTTTCCACAATCACAATGTACGTGTACGTATTGTACCGCGATTGATCACACTGTTGAGAAATTTCCACAACTGATCGTGAGGTGGTAGGTCAAAAATGTTCCTCATCTATAGAATCAGAACCAATTACAGATTCATAATCAATTGCAAAACTAGAATCAAGTATAGAACCAGTTGCAAAGTCATAACCAAATTCCAGTTCATAACCAAATTCCAATTCAGAACCAAAATACAAATCAGAATGTGAATCAACCTATGAATCCATCATTGAAATAGAATCAAGGACCAACGGTTGCGACGATCTCGGTGGATCCCAGAGCGCAGTTAGTTGATGTCATTATCATCACTCATGGAGGTGCGACAACTAGAGAAGATAGTACGATTCCACAAGTCCGGTTAGCTGGAAAGAAGAAAGTACAATTTGATGTCAATGCAGAAAAAGACACATTCTTTAAAGCATGAGACGAGATGCGCAGAAACTCAGGTAAGTTACCTGTTTATGAAATGCCTACTAATTTTTATTCCACTTTGAATGTAGGACCTTCTTGCATAACTTCTTTGAGAGTTGCTTGTCGCTGGTAAGATATCTCGATGCTCTTGTCGATATTGAGACTCTATTGCATCGACCGGATAAGGAACAGAAGGATTCTTCGGTGAATTATTTGCATAAGAAAAAGACGGGGAAAGAAATGTGCATGAACATATAGATTGGGGACTATGAGGTAGATTCAGTCATCATGGATCTAGGCTCAGATGTTAATATTTTGACAAGACAAACATGGAAAAATATGGGGATCCCAACATTGAGTTGGTCTCCTGTACAACTACGACTGGCTAACTAGGCCAGAGTAACCCCAATTGGGAGAGTTCTGCATCTTGCTGTGTAAGTTGAAGCATGAAAACCTATGCCGATTTTGATGTGATTGAATTTCTTGATGGTGGAGGATCCTATTCCATATTGCAGGGGATCGGATGGGCCAATGATAGTATGGCCATGATCAATTTTAAGAAGCGTGTAATGACATTTGAGAATCAAGACATCGGAGTCATTTCTCATATGTGTCCAAACAAAGGGAGAAGGTATATTGAGCCAGTGAAAGACGAAGTTGTCAGAGGATGGGATAATGCATATAAAATTTCAAAATATTATGTCCATCCAACTGCTGAGGGAACTTGGTTGGAGCAACTCTAGCTCTACATCTTCTAAGTCTGATGATGCTTTAGAGAACTGGAAGAACCGCTTGCATCATAGTGTCACTACAAAAGTGCGGCTTAATTACATAGTCACTATGTCATGTTACGACTAAGACCATTGAGTCAGCAATTTATGAAGGATTTCCAGAGATTTCTGAGTTTCTTGCTAAATTAAAAGATAAGGTGTTAGAACCACAATGGTTGTTGGCCTTGGTGGAAGCGCTGAAGGCGACCCCAAGATGCTGGTGGGTGACCCATAAGAAGCCGATCACTGGATGGTTGTACTATCGAAGATTGATGACCATTCTCTTTGGAGATGTAGAAGTGTACCATGATGGTAGGTACAACGAGCGGAACAGTCCTAGTGATCATCTGATTGAGTGTCAAATATTGTGGGCATCGCGACCAAAGGATGAGTGGGTCCATGCCTTTGTCCACACATTGGATGAAATGTCATGATCTTGGTATGTATCAGCTGAGTCATGCAGAGAGATCACTACTTGGTAGGAATTTATAGTTTTCTTTACTCACACCTTCAGTTTCACAGATTCCAACCCAAATGTTCATAATGTGCTTCATCTTATCTATGATGTTAATCTGAAGGTAGTGCCAGTCGCATATCTAGTGGATCTGCATGCACATTGTCACATGAAGTCGATTATGGAATGTTATAATGTGTCAGGAGAGCCAGATGATGATGATCTATGGAATATCAATTTTCTGGAAACAGAAGGGATTCGGGATGTCACAGCATCGGATATATTGATGGATCCAATGAATTAGCCATTGAAGATAAGAAAGGTCAACATTGGGATTGAGGAGAACCTAAAGTTTGAAAATGTTGGGGACTACTGGGATGAAGAAATGATGGCTAAGATTATAGACTTGTTGCATGAATTTCAAGATTTGTTCCCTATGAAGTTTTCTGAAATAAAGGGGATACTGGGAGATTTAGGGGAGATGAAGATTCTATTGAAGCCAGATGTGAAACTAGTAAGGTAGAGGATGTATCACTTGAATTCGCGATACAAGGAGAGGGTAAAAGATGAGCTTGATAGGATGCTGGATGTTGGAATAATTGAGCCAGTTGAAGAATAAAAATGGATTGGTCCTATGGTGGTTGAAGATAAGAAAATGAGTTAAGTTCGGATCTCCGTTGACCTGAGAAAATTGAATGATGCATGTATGCATGATCCATTTCCAACACCACTCACCGATGAAGTTCTAGGAGTAGGCGGTCAGGAAATGTATTCATTCATGGATGGGTTTCCTAGATATCACCAGATCAGGATCACAAAAGAGGATTGACACAAAAAACATTTGTCACTGAATGGGGCTATTTCCAGTACACTGTGATGCCTTTTGGGTTGAAGAATGCGCATGTGATATTCTCTTGGGTTGTTGTAGCTGCATTCAAATATTTTATTCAGAAGTTTTTGCAAGATTATATGGATGACTGGACAATTTATGGATTCATTAGATACCATATGCAAAACCTACGAATGCTACTTGAAATATGTTGACATCATCAGATCCCACTAAACTCAAAGACGTGTATTTTCTGCACACCTTTTGGGACGCTATTGGGTCACATTGTTTTCAAGCGAGGATTGTTGGTTGACCCTGCGAAGATTGCGTTAATTTTGAGCTTGTTTCCAGCTACAAATGTGAATATGCTTAGAGCAACGTTGGGGCACGCAGGGTATTATCACAAGTTCATACACGGGTATGCTGCAATCACAACACCGGTGGAAAAATTGTTGAAGAAGGATGCTGCATTTCTATGGAGTCAAGAGTGTCAAGGAAGTTTTGACATGCTGAAGGCCAAGATGGTTTCCACACCGATACTGGGTTTCCTTGATTGGAATAAGGAGTTCCATGTACACGTGGATGCATCATTTGTTGCATTGGGAGTGGTACTCGCGCAACTAGGAGAAGGAGATCTTGATCACCTGATTTCTTTCGCTAGTCGGAAGCTGTCGTCTGTAGAGAAAAATTATACGACCACAAAGAGAGAAGTTCTGGCGATGGTATATGTGCTACTAAAGTTTAGGAATTACCTATTGGGCAGTAATATCAAGATGTTTATAGACCATTCTACTTTGAAGTACTTATTCAATAAGCCTGTGTTGGGGGGGAAGATATGTCATTGGCTACTTCTCTTTCAGGAGTTTAATTCTAAGATAATTGTGAATGCGGGTCGTTTGAATGCTAGCCCTGATCATTTATCCCAAATCGAGATAGGCGAAGAGCCAACAAACATTGAAGATGGATTTCCAGATGCACAATTATTCAAAATCGACATGGTTGATGATTATTATGATCAAATCATTTAGTTTTTGGTGATGGGAACCACCCCGAAGGACCTTACTACAAGTCAGAAGAAGCAGTCGGTGGTTAAGGCTTCAGATTTCTAGATGATTGTTGGACAACTATATAAGCTAGGACTAGATGAGATTTTGCGGCGATGTGTCCTACCGCATGAACAAGGGAAGATTTTGGTAGAGGCCCATGTGGGAGTTACCGATGGACATTATGGAGGACAAGCTACTACAAGGAAGGTGCTTCGTGCAAATCTTTGGTGGCCCACCCTTCATTCTGATGAGACGGATTATGCGCAGACTTGCGATGTTTGTTAATGAATTGGAAAACCATCGAGGAGGGATGAGATGCCACTGGTACCGCATGTGACATTGCAACCATTTCATAAATGGGTCGTGGACTTTATGGGGCCAATCAACCCACCTGGGAAGTGAACTAGTGCATGATATATCATTATAACAATGGACTACTTGAAAAGATGGGCAGAGGCCACACCGATCATAGATTGTACCGCTATGACAACAGCAAGGTTCTTATTTGACAACATTGTGACATTGTTTGGATGTCCAAGGATATTGATGAGAGACCAAGGTAGTCACTTCATTAATCGCACAATAAGCGCTCTGACGGAGGAGCTACAAATACAACATAAGAAGAGTACCCTGTATCATCCTCAAGCGAACAGGACAATAGAGGCCTTCAACAAAATATTGGAGCATGCGCTTACAAAGGTATGTAATGCGAACCGCAATGAATGGGATGTGAAGATTCCAGCATTCTTGTCAGCATATCGCACCACTTGCAAGAGATTGACGAGACATACACCATTCAAACTGGTGTATGGGAAAGAGGCAGTCATGCCTATTAAGTACATTTTTCTGAGTCTACGCATTGCGGAAGCGACGAGCATGGATGATGAAGCAACACTAGAAGAATGACTGGACCAGTTAGTTCAACTTGAGGAAGACCGCTTTGTTGCGGGTTTTCATCAGAACGTCAAGAAGGATCAACAAAAGGATTGGCATGATCACTAAATAAAGAATAAAAAATTTCAGCAAGGAGATTTGGTGTTGTTGTACGACAGCAAGTTCATGAAGCATCCAGGTAAGTTACATATGCATTGGTTAGGTCCATATCTTGTTAATTCCATTACTTCAGAAGGTGCAGTTCAACTGTAGTAGTTAGATGGAGCGATGCTACCAAAACTAGTGAATGGTTGTAGGCTGAAGCCCTATAGGACAAGCCTAGAACCGCGCGATGCTTGAGGCACCACACAATGAAAAACAAAAGTAGGCAAGATGATGGATGGAAGGATGGTGCACCAGGAGGAAGTGGATGTGCAAGAGTAGGAGTCAATAGCGCAATTAGGAGGTCATGCTACAACAGTTGTAGGGTTGCACACAAAGTCACATCAGTAATAAATGAGGATACTTAAAAGCAATTAACTGACGGCGCTTAGTGAAGAGATGCACATTTATCACTGATCTGACTGCTGGATTAACAAGATCATCAATGGATTTGGGTCGTTAATGATGGATTTGGTCATGATGATCGACATGATTCGGTCATGATGGTCGGTAGATCGACTTGATGCTATAAGATGGGGCCCAACGTGGTTGGAATTCACCATTGTGCAGAGTTTGACCTGAGTTGAAGAGTTGCAGAGCGATTTTCCAAGTGAATCTGAGTGGATTGAGTGATTTACTAAGAATAAAGAGGGTGCATGATTGTTAAGTCTTGAGGGGCATTGGTGCGACAATGCAGAGTGACCCAATCACAGTAGAGATTTTGAGTGAACGGGATTCAACAATTAGACCGGTAACCATAGTGGAATAAATTGCCACTATCTTGATAGGATCATCATTGGTGCCGAAGAAGAAGCGGAAGGGTCAGAATCCTAGCCCTTCCGAAGCCTAGCTCTCTGGCGCCGCAGAAGAGGAAAACTAGAACATCTATGAGGACAACAAAGGGAACTGCGTAGATGGTTCCATCGAGCTCATGAGTTGTAGAGTCAATAGCTCAAACAGGGGTGTCTGTTAAGGAAATCCCTAGGTATATACCTCCCAATTAGCCCTATGCGTAGCCCAGTAATCCCACCAAGAATCAAATGTACCAACCGAAGATGTCGGCGATACCACAAGGGATGGTATGCACTTTCAACATTGTTCCTACGCTAATGAAAATGATGTATGAGGATCATGACTTGCTTGCATTGGAGGATGTTGCAAACAAACCATATGTGCCAATGGTAATAGTAGGAGGCGGCCTGATCGAACACATTCCGCACGACTGGGCGTGCGGGATGTACATAGCCGGATTCTTAGGATTGATCAATATGCCGCACTTTAGGCTGCTGAAAGAGGTTAATGTGTGTGTCAAGCATATTTTAACATGCTTCCATGGAGGATTCTTGTGGATGGATAAGCCGGTCAAAGTCACGGTGGGGATGATTTCAGAAATAATAGGGTTGCCCAAGGATTGGCTAGATCCCTCACAATATTTCTGAGGAAAGGATAATGACAATAAGATTGCACCAACATTGAAGAAGCGCTATGCTTTAGAGCGCGACGGGAGGGCTTACCGCATTGACAGTATCAATGGTCGAGCGGTGCGCATCGACACAAGGATTTTGGCCATCAAAGTGGTTAGAAAGAACCACCCCATACAATGTAACTTGGGGATGATTGCTTGTGCTGATAAGTGTGGGAAAGGCATACAAAAGAACTAGTCTTTCTCATGAACCAATTGGCGAAGGACACAGTGGCAGTGCAAACAGGCGAGAGACCATTTACATACAGTTGGTTACTCATCCTGATCGTGCTAATGGCTTGGATGGAGCTGGATGAATATCAAGGCATGGATGTAGAAGCGGTAAAATTCTGTAAGGGTGCATGATATCAAAATCTATGGTGGGTAAAAGAACCTAAAATATTGATAGATTGTGCGATTCAATTTTGGATCTATTGGGAATCACTGCATGTGGCAGTGGTGAAAGTTCCAAGGTTATCTGAGGAAGGCGTGACAAAGTATTAAAGGATTGCACGGTTTGTAATTGGACCACATGCCATTCATGTCCAAGCGCGGCGTGAACTAGACAAGCAATGGTTGTCAACGCCTTATAAATTGTCTGATGTAGAGTTGGAGGTGATGGTTAGTGATTGGCCTGTAGAATGGTAAGAACCAGTTAGTTTGGAAGAAGTCTCGATGGGACCCCCGGCGGATGCACCTATTGATCATGTGCATAAAAAAGACCAGCAAAGTGATCATGATTTAGACCAAGAATCAACGAAGGCACCTACAGAACCAGAAGCAGAACGCATGTTCAACGAGTTAAGAACAAAGAGGCGCATGGAGCATGGTGTGAGTAGTAGCACCGTGTCAGCAATGGAGGCGCAATTGAATTGGCTTGTCAAGGCCATTATAGATGCAACCTATGCAGCAACAAAGGAAATGAATAAATTGACACAAGATGGATTTGCGGAGGTAAGAACCAAACTTGATTCTTTGTACAATGTTGTTTAAAAGAGAGCACCAGAGGAAGGAGAGACTGTGCAGTACTTTGCATCAATCAGCACTAAGCCGCGAGTTAGGAATGTTGAAATTCCCCTAACTATGATTGACGATGGAAGAGAGGACTTGAATACCTCCATGTAGCATTTGCAGTACATACCACTAGATATCAACGTGTTGTCCACAAATATGATGGTACAGTTGCAACGAGTTTCCAACCAGGAGTTAGCAGACAGACAGAAAGAAATCAGTGATCGATTCTTGCGGTCAAAGGAGAAAGAGGATAAAGCGTAGAAAGAAGTTGAGGAATTGTAGGAAACAAAGGAGAAGTTGATGGAAGAGAAAGCATAGGAAATCAATGCGTTGAAGCAAGCACAAGAGGAATTGAAGGAAAAAAGCATCGAGGAGATTAGAGAGTTGAAAAAGGAACAGTATTGCCTCGTAGTTGAGAAGGCACATCTTTTTGATAGTCGGGTCACAGTTGGAAGTGGCAGTTGCAGATTCCTGCCAGCATGTACTAGAGAGTACTGCGGAGCTGTATGCAATGTTCATAGAACAATGGCTTAGGGACATCATTACCCAGTTACAGTGGGACAACAACATTTTGGAGGCTTTGGTGCACCCGACCATGCCACCAGAGCAAATAGTAGAGTGAAAGAGTGCTATAGAATATTTGGAGACATGGTGACACATCTCGATGAGATGGAGCAAGAGGCAAAGAAAGTGGCAGATGCAACTATGTAGTTTTATGGAAATGTAGTGCAGGATGAGTAGTTGGTGCAATTGAAAACACAGTTGCAGGAAGCAGAAGGGAAGCTAGCGACATTGAAGATGAAATTTAGAGCGATGCCACCAATGGTTTAGGTCACACGATCTGCTGAGCTGAAGGAGTTGTAACAATGTGTTGGGAAGGCCCAAGAGGGTCAACGAAAGTGCACTAAATAGTCAGATGAGTTCTAGGATACTGGCGTGTAACTTTTTGGTAAGGTACTTGCTCTGTTGTAGGCCACGCAGGAAGGTAAAAAGGAGATCACCAAGAAGATGGTCGAGCATCTAGTCAAACATGATATGACGACGAGCCAGGAGATAGCTGACAGAGTCAAAGTGTAGGTTAAGGCGATTACTCAGCAGTATCAGGATTTCAAGAACAATATTACTGAGTACACCATGTCCAACTAGCATGGCTTGAGGGCGAGCCATAAGATTGTGTTAGGGCCCTGTTGGCAAGGGGTTTTGCATAAGTTAGTTGTGTAGCATTGCGAATGCTACGCAAGCTCAAAGACACTGCACAAAGAGGATAATTGAATATTTTATATATTTTGTGTCACTTTTTGTAGTTTTCGACCATATTTCGTGGATATTGGTCATTATTTTGTAGAATAGGTTAAGAGAGTTAGGAAGTTGTCTAAGTGGACCTTGAATGTAAAGGTGCAAGATTATAAGTATATGTAGAATTGAAAGTGTTGAAAATATTTGATCCTTGTTGAGAATATTTTTGAGCATCTGAATTGAGATTTGTTGAGCTATGAACTGTTCTGGAGAATCTGTGATTTTGCATGAAAGTGATATGACAAGATGGGAGCTGATCTAAATCACTATGTTCTTTTCTTTTTTACTATTTTATTGTTTTCCATGATTCAATGATGAATTCTATGTGAATTTGTGACATGTATCTATGATGCGATGTTTCCCTATTTTAAATGATGTCATTCTGTTGGATCTATTTGTGCATCAGTATGTTTATTGCAGTTATGATTGAATCATGCGGTCAGTTAAAGAATAATGATGAATGATCCTGTTAATGCTTAAGTGAATGATCAGATCTGTTAATGTTGCACTTAGTCGATAATTTGATGCACGTGGTCCTCTCTCGTTCTATGGAAACTTGGTTCCATCAGCTCTCCCTTGAGAAACTCGGGTGAGACTTCATCCGCTTTGCGGGTGTTATGGGATGGGGTGAAACCTGTCTGGGCCGCTGCTCAAGGAGATCACGGTGGTTTGGGTGTCGACAGAGTGGGAACCCATGTTGACTGGTTTTGTTGGTTGGTTTTGTGTCAACAACCTCAACAAACGAGGGCTTCCTCCAACAAAGAAATCACTATCTATGGTCCCAGGTTAGTTTCAAAGATTGATGAGATTAATGGGTTTAGATTAGTATATTTAGGCATCACCATTCTTTACCATGTGATGTCTTTATATTTTCAGAGGTGCAACACTCCACAACGATGGCGACAATACAAAGTCAAAGGGAAATGCAAGGGCATCCAAACCTTCCTTCCATGCCAGGTACATTTCAATGGACTTTTCACATGTTTTGAAAGCAATTTCTTTGAAATAACATATGTTTCATATCCATTTGTTGTTTTCGTGTTTGCAGAGGTTCAACAATCCACTCCCCTGGCGTCAACTCAAATCCATAGGGAGATGAAACATTCCCAACTACTTGAAAAGTATCCAATTAATTATTTGTAAGGTTTGCAAAATGCTATGCTTTCAACACCATTGCCAGCACATTGTTTTTTTTGTAAGACTGGGTTACTGTTTTTTTTCCATCTTTTGAACTCTATGTCAATTACACTTTATTTAAGCATCTAAATTATTTAACATGTGATGTGTTTATGTGTGCAAAGGTGCAACACTCCTTTTTTGTCATGTACCCATACCCCAATATCATGCGAAATTAAATTTTTTATTGAGAACCTTTATTGTTCATTGAAACACGGGGCATGGCTGCGAACCAATTCTTGACATTTCCAATATTGTCATGCTCCCTCCCGTATTCCATTGATTAGTCCGATGATCTGCAAGGAAATATCTCAGAGGAGATCGGACGGTGGAGAGAAAACACGACGAAAATCAATGATCATAAACGGTATTGCTTTTGGAATCGAATCGACGACTAAGAATCTACCTGCAAAAATAAACAGTGCAGAAAGCCAAAGTTGTGGGATCAGAAAGTTACAAAAATTACAATCTCACTTTCTGCATCCCGCATCCTGAATCAAAAACAGATCAATGATGGAGAATCATCTCGCAAGGATCGATGGGGCGAAAACTTGAATTGTGGGATTGGGAATTGTGGGAATCACGATATCGCAATCCCGCATCCCGCATCCTACATCGGAAAGGACTGTTGCAGAACGAAAACTACGGAAATATGTAATTCTCAAAAAGACATCCCGCAGTTGCGGAAGGGAAAATTGCGGAAACCAAGATCTGTGAACCGACATCCCGCACTTTAAAATCCTGCATCCCACAGATGGCGAAAAGGAATATTTCTAGCAGGAAACTCAAATTTTTAACTGAAGTCTTGGATCGATTTGATCATTCATTCCATCACCAATCTGGACAATCTAAACCTGCAACTTGGTTTAAAAATGCATTGAAGGAAACATACATAGATGCCTATAATTGCAGTTATTCAAGGGAACAATGCATCAATTCAACACAACAACATGTTCATCACATTCCATCAAGCAATTAAAATGCAAGAAATACAATTGCAGAGATTAACATAGACAAGAACACTTAGCTTGAGAAGAACTTGTCCATCAACTAGCTATGTCGCTGCAACGTTCCACCCAACCACCCTCGAGATAGGAATGATTTAATCAAGGAATAAGGGAACACTAGCAGACTCATACATAGCCAAGGGTGCAACAAAAATCAGCCAAGCCAACACAGTTGATTTTATCAGGTTGCAAGGGAAAACAAACCAACAGATGGGTTTTACAGGCCACTCACCCAAGCCATCTCACAGTTGGGTTTCACATTCTGATCACAGTCAATCCAACATTCACCTTAAGGACCAGTCAAGCCAACAGAGGGGTTTATCATATTGTACACAGTCAAGCCATCTCATTTTTTGGTTTATTAGACTGTCCAACCAAAGGTTACTCACAAGGTCAAACTCAACAAGACACAACCAAGCCAACATATGGTTTTATCAGGCTACCAACCAAGCCATATTTCCAGTTGGGTTTGTCAGGCCTATAAGGAAATGGGTAGGAAGAACTGATAAGCTAGTGATATCATGTGCAGAGACAACAACACCTTCACAAGACCTATCTGGACTGGCTTCCCCACTGCCTACACACCCAACACAAGGAAGTGTCCCCTTCTCTACTCCACAGTCCCTCATGCTACACCTTCCCTTCCAGTGCTCTTTAGGATGTGCATAGTAGGTATACCAACCACTTATCTTATTCTGAGGTTCCACACTAGGTTTATCAAGAACATTCTACATCTCACCCATTCCTAAGTCTTGTACATAGTTCAGACCCAAAATAGGGTTCACAACACAACAACCACAAGGAGACTCCACAATCGAGGATTTTCTATGGAATACAAGTTGCATGGTCTATACACTTTGTAGTTCAAGATAACACTACAACACAACAATCACACTCTCTCCAAGGGAACAACTTACAGAATGCGAAGGATACCCACACAAGAAGAACTCAACTGCTAAAGAACTTCCCCGTGAATGCAGAATGAATGTAGTGAATGAGCCAGATGTCCCATTGCTTTCAAAACGTGCGAGTAAAAATGAAAATGTAAACGCATGAGTCAAACTGGCATAAGGTTCTGGTGTTTCCTTGCCCATGCAAGCATACCACGACATTCAAAACTGGGTGCTCTGCTCAATTCAAATTTTCCCATACTCTTCCCCTTCCAAGCAATAACTACCTCAACCACCTTCTGGCAGAATAAATGGTTGGGAAGAAAAGATAAGAAAAAGGGTAGTTGACAGTTTTTGATGGGTTCTCCCCATGACACATGGATTTTCCTAAACTAGTTCAAGGTCAACATTCCCACCCCCTTATCCTTAGGAAAATCATGCCCTCATCTCATTATTCATTGCATTGACATAGCTGGATGTGGGTTTTTTTGCATTAATTTGCATATTTACATGATGTTTACAAAGTGCTTGACTTAGCACATAAACCATAGGCATCAACCATGATCAACTATATACCAAAAATTAATCAATGACAGGGCCTTGGCCTTGATCTCCTTGTCATGATTCCATATAATATTTACATCATATAAATTAACGCAACGAGGTCAAAACCAGGGTGTTACATTCCCCCCCCCTTCAATAGCATTGTCCTCAATGCTTTACAAAATTGAACAAAATGCTACACTGGTACCGCACTCAGTGCTCTGCAAATTCGAACAAAAATGGATGTGCCAATCGCATGGAATCCTCTAGCCCCCATGTAGCCTCTTCAGGATCGTAGTGCTCCCATTTCACCTTTACCTGTCCTTTGGCTCGGTTCCAAAGCATGGTGACCTTCTTGTCAAGGATGCACATTGGCTCGATTCAGAACTCTCCCTCGTGTTCCACCTGAATCACATCCCAATTTATCACATGGTTAGGGCCATGTATATATTTCTTAAGCAAAGAAACATGAAAAACATTATGATCCCTAGTGCTAGCAGGTAATGCAAGTCTATATGCAACTGGCCCTATTCTTTCAAGAACTTCAAACGACCCACAATATCTGGGTGACAACTTGGCACAACTTCCAAGTTTCAAGGAACTCTTCTTTACCCTCACTCTAAGGTAAACATGATCCCCAACAGTGAACTATTTGTTCACCCTATGCTTATCAACATATATTTTCTGTTTATCCTGGGCTGCTTTCAAATTCTGCCTGATCTTTACAACCTCCTGCTCCATCTCCTTGAGAAATTCTGAACCAATCACAACTTTGTTCACTGGATTATCCCAAGTTACTAATGTCCTACACCTCCTTCCATAAAAATCTTCATACAGACTCATCCCCAAGGATGCTTGTTGTCCATTGTTATAAGCAAATTCTACTAAGTGTAAATAATCTTCCCACTTGGTTGGTTATTCCATCACATACATGAGAAGCATGTCTTCAAGCACCTGGTTAACTCTCTCTGTCTATCCATCAGTCTAAGGATGGTACGCGGTGCTGAAGTTTAGCTTTGTACCCGAATCTGCAAACAATCCCTTCCAAAAATTGGAACTGAACTTGACATCTCTGTCAGAGACTATTGCCTTAGGAAATCCATGCAATTTGAAAATCTCCCTCATGAATATCTTTGCAATGTCATCAGTCTTATGCGTAGACTTAACTGGTATAAATTTTTCTTCCTTTGTCAACCTGTCCACCACAACCATGATGGAATCATGTTGTCTCCAAGTCATTGGAAATCCTGTAGTAAAATCCATGGAAATAACTTCCCATTTCCATTTTGGAACTGGAAAAGGCTGCAACAAACCTGCTCGGTGTTGATGCTCAAACTTCACCTACTGACTTTTCATGCACCTATAAATGTATTCAGCTTTTTCCTTTTTATTCCTGGCCAAAAGTGCTACTTTTTGGCTGTAGCAATTGTCTTCTGATATCTTGGGTGACCAGAATATGGAGCTTGATGGATCTCACCCATCACTACTCTTCTCAAATCTGCTACATTTGGAATGTAAATTCCGTTCTTATAGGTAAGAAGTCCATCTTCTTCCAATTTATATCCCTCATACCTCTTCTCGAGAACTTGTTGTTGCAACTTGTCCTTGACCTGCACATACCACTAATCTTCAGCAACATGATTAACAATCTGGTGCCTCAACTCAGATTGGAAAACACTAACGGATGCCACATGCATTTCATGCACCTTCATGTTGAGCGCATTAGCTACCTTGTTCTCTTTTGCCTTTATGTGCTTGATCTCAAAATCAAAATCACATGAAAACTCCAGCCATCTAACTTTCCTAGCATTCAGAGTAGGCTGATCAAACAAATACTTTAGACGACAATGATCTGTCCTTAGCTCAAATATTCTACCCATCAAGTAATGCCTCCACATCTTGAGAGCATGTACTATGGGTGCAAGTTCCAGATCATGAGTAGCATAGTTCTTCTCATGTTCCTTCAACTTTCTGGACTCATAGCATATCATGTGGTTGTCTTGCATAAGGACTCCTCCTAGCTCTTGATCGCATGCATCAGTACACACCACAAAATATTTCTCTGGGTCTGCAACTTTCAAAACTGGTGCACTTGTGAGAATATTCTTCAACTATTGGAAGCTTTCTTCACACCTCATTGTCCATTCAAACTTTATTCCCTTCTTTTGCAAAGGATTAATGGCATGTGCAACCTTGGAAAATCCTTCAATGAATCTCCTGTAGTATCCTACAAGTCCCATAAAAGATCTTACATCTGTCACATTTCTTGGAGTAGGCCAATTCATAATGGCTTCAATCTTGTCAGGGTCCATAGATATACCCTCTTCTGAGATAATGTGACCCAAGTATTGAATTCTATCTCTATAGAAGTCACACTTGATCAACTTTGCATACAATTGATGCTCCCTAAGCAATTGTAATGTCAATCTCAAATGCTATTCATGTTCTTCCTCATTCTTAGAATAAACAAGAATTTCATCAAGGAAAACAAGAACAAACTTGTCCAAATACTTGCTCAAGACACTATTCATAGGGCACATAAATGTAGCTGGTGCATTTGTGAGACCAAATGGTACCACTACGAACTCATAATGTCCATACCTTGTTTTGAAGGCTGTAAGTTGGCCTTGCACTCTCTTTCTCGAGTGGACAATACCAGTGCATGTGGGGTACTCGACATCTCCAACATTGGAGTGGTTCTCTGATCTATTGTGGATCTCTTGGCTTTTCTCCCACCACTCTGGCTGGCTGCTTCTTAGCTTGGGATGGATGCTTCTGCTGATTCTTGAAGTTAGAAGGTTTAAAACCTTTCTTCCTTGGGTCAGACTTTTCATTCTTCTTATCCTTCCATGTCTTATGATATTCAGGTTTTCCTCTGCTTTGCTCATAGCAATACTTAGATTCTTTTTTCTTCTTCCAGAGTTTTAGGTTCATAAAACTCAATTCTATCTTTGTAAGACTGAGGCAATCCACTTAGGAAATGCTATATTTTCACTTTCTCATCCTTGATGTACCTGACATATCTCAATAGCTCCAAGAATTTGTTTGCATACTCTTCCATGGTCTGTTGTCCCAATCTCTACTAATGAAATTCTTTGATCTTATCATCATAGTACTTGTCAGAGAGGTATTTCTGCTTGAAATACTTCTGGAACTGTTTCCACACAATTTTCCTTTCATTAATCTTCTTCACTTGCATGAAGTGCTCCCACCATATGGATGCTCTCCCAGTCAAATTGAATATGAAAACTCTTTCCTTCATATTTCCAGAATAGTCCTGGACTTGGAAATACTTCCTCATCCCAAGAATCCAAGCCTCAACTTCTTAACTGTTCTTTATCTCACCATTGAAGATAGGTGGTCTTGCCTTCTTAAACTGATCTCATGAGTTGTTCCTATAACGTCTCCTCCTCTTTCCCCCGTGAGATGAAGAGCTGGAATCCCTAGTGGATCCTTCCGAGCCAGGAGATCTACTAGAATACCTTCTTCTTCTTTTGGAACTGCTCTAGCTACCTTCTAGTTTTGTTGTACTTCGCCCCGAGCTCATCCATCGTTGGATGTCTATTAGACTTTGCAACATGGAAACATTCAACTGATGCTACTCTTCCTAAAATTTAATCAGGCTTCTCATGGTGGCTGCAATTTTCGGCAACGTCTCTTGAAATATCCTTCCATTAGATTCTATGTCATCATTTCTGACTCAAACATTTTCCCCCAAAGCGTATTGTGCACGCTCATAGGAATCCCGTGCCTCATATCTGTCATAGGTTCTCATGGCTAAGCCAACAACCCACTTTCCAATATGCACTATGACTCTGCAAAATTTGTTATCAAACACCATTTGTTAGATACATAGTACTTCAAAGTTACAACCATTACTTACTATCACCTGGCCTATCTAGACCCAATGCTATAACCGACATCTCTGTTAACTGTTCAACCCTGTCCTTTCAGGCCTGGCGTTGCAACCCACAGTGTTGATACCACAATGAAGTGTTGGCACCATTATGTAGATACCACTCTGTAGCATACTACAATGTTGGTATTCGAGGATACTCTTATATCTTTCTGGCCCATCTAGGCCCAATACTGTAGCCCGCAACTCTGATACCACAATGTAGTGTACTACAAGTTGGTATTAGAGGGTACTCTTGACTGATTTTCGGCCCATCCAGGCCCATTGTTGTAACCCACAGCTCTGATACCACAATGTCACGTACCCATGCCCCAATATCATGTGGAATTAAAAATTTCATCAAGAACCTTTACTGTTCATCAAAACACAGGGCATGGCCACGAACCACTTCTTGAAATTTCCAATACTGGCACGCTGCCTCCCATCTTCCATTGATCAGTCTGACGATCTGCAAGAAAATATATCAGAGGAGATCGGACGATGAAGAGAAAATGCAACGGAAATCAATGATCACAAATGGTCTTTCATTTGGAATTGAATCGACGGCTAGGAATCCACTGACAAAAATCAACGATTCAGAAATCCTGAGTTGCGGGATCGGAAAGTTACAAAAAATGCAATCTCACTTTCTGCAACCTGCATCCCGCATCAAAAACATATCAACGGTGGAGAATCATCCTACAAGTATCGATGGCACGAAAACTTGAATTGTGGGATTGGGAATTGTGGGAATCGCGATACCGTGATCCTGCATCCCGCATCCCGCACCGAAAAGGACCATTGCAGAACGAAAACTACGGAAAGTTGTAATTCTCAAAAATACATCCCACATCCCGCAGTTGCGGAAAGGAATTTGTAGAAGGGAAAATTGCGTAAACCAATATCTGTGAATCGACATTCCTCATCCCGAAATCCTGCATCCCGCTGATGGCGGAAAGGAATATTTCTAGCAGGAAACTCAACTTTTTAACTGAAGTCTTGGATCGATTTGATCATTCAATCCATCACCAATCTGGCCAATCTAACCCTGCAACTTAGTTTAAAAATGCATTGAAGGAAACATACATAGATGCCTATAATTGCACTTATTCAAGAGAACAATACATCAATTCAACACGGCAACATTTTCATCACATTCCATCAAGCAATTATAATGCAAGAAATACAATTGCAGAGATTAACATATATAAGAACACTTATCTTGAGAAGAACTTTTCCAGCAACCAGCTATGTCACTGCAACATTCCACCCAACCATAGGCCAGTGCGCTCATCAATCTCTCAGCGACAACACCCACCCTGAGCTGGGCATGATTTCCTCAAGGAATAAGGGAACACTAGAAGACTTATACATAGCCAAGGGTACAACAAAACTCATCCAAGCCAACACAGTTGGGATTATTAGGCTGCAAGGGAAAACAAACCAACAAAATGGTTTCGTGGGCCACTCATCCAAGCCATCTCATAGTTGGCTTTCACAGACTGATCACAATCAAGCCAACATTCACCTTAAGGACCAGTCAAGCCAATGGATGGGTTTATCAGACTGTAAACAATCAAGCCATCTCACTGTTGGGTTTATTAGACTGTCCAGCCAATGGTTACTCACAAGGTCAAACTCAACAAGACACAACTAAGCCAACATATGGGTTTATTAGGCTACCAGCCAAGCCATCTTTCTAGTTGGGTTTATCAGGCCTCTAAGGCAATGGGCAGGAAGAATTGCTAAGCTAGTGAGATCATTTGCAGAGCTAAGAACACCTTCACAAGAACTATATGGCCTGGCTTCCCCACTGCTTACACACCCAACATAAGGAAGTGTCCCCTTCTCTACTCCACAGTCCCTCAGGATACACCTTCCCTTCCAGTGATCTTCAGGATGTGCATAGCAGCTTTACCAGCCACTCTTATCTTATTGTGAGGTTCCACACTAGGTTTATCAAGCACATTCTATGCCTCTCCCATTCCTAAGTATTGTACATAGTTCAGACCCAAACCAGGGTTCAAAACACAACAACCACAGGGAGACTCCACAACCCAGGATTTTCTCTAGAATACGAGTAGCAGGGTCTCATACACTCTGTAGTTCAAGATAACATTGCAACACAATAATCACAATATCTCTAAGGGAACAACTTATAGAACGTGAAGGATACCCACATAGGAAGAACTTGGCTGCTGAAGAACTTCCCCGCGAATGGAGAATGAAGATGGTGAATGATCCAGACATCCCCCTGCTCTCAAAACGTGAGAGTAAAAATGAAAACATAAATGCGTGAGTCAAACTGGCATATGCTTCTGGTGTTTTCTTTCCCATTCAAGGAAAACACGACATTCAAAACTGGGTGCTCTACCCAATTCAAATTTGGCTATACTCTTCCCCTTCCAAGCAATAACTACCTCAACCACCTTCTGGTAGAATAAATGGTTGGGAAGAAAAGACAAGAAAAAGGGTAGTTGATAGTTTTTGATGGGTTCTCCCCATGACACATGGTTTTTCCCAAACTAGTTCAAGGTCAACACTCCCACCCCCTTATCCTTAGGAAAATCATGCCCCCATCTCATTATTCGTTGCATTTACATAGTTGGCTATGGATTTTTTTTCATTTATTTGCATATTTACATGATGTTTACAAAGTGCTTGACTTAGCACATAAACCATAGGCATCAACCATGATCTCCTATATACCAAACATTAATCAATGACAGGGCCTTGGCCTTAAGCTCCTTTTCATGATTCCATATAATATTTACATCATATACATTAATGCAACAGGGTCAAAAACGGGGTGTTACATTTTTCTTGGTGCCACCAAGGCCATGGGGATATGGAAGGGAATCCAAACTTTCTTTCCATGCCAGGTACATTTCAATGGACTTTTTACATGTTTTGAAAGCAATTTCTTTGAAATAACATATGTTTCATATCCATTTGTTGTGTTCATGTTTGCAGAGGTTCAACAATCCACTCCCCTTGCATAAACTCAAAGCCATAGGGATATGCAACATGCCTAACTGCTTGACAAGTATCTAATTAGTGATCTACAAGGTTTGTAAAATGTTATGCTTTGAACACCATTGCCAACCCATTGATTTTTTTACAAGACTGGGTTACTATTTTTTTTCCATCTTATGAACTCTATGTCAATTACCCTTTATTCAGGAATCACCATTGTTTAACATGTGATGTGTTGATGTCTGCAGAGGCACAACACTCCTTTTTTGTGGTGCCAATCCAAGGCCATGGGGATATGCAAGGGCATCCAACATTTCTTACTATTCCAGGTAGGTTTGATGAAACTCTCATATTGGTGTAATCAAAGTTTGCATACCCATCTTTCTTTACATGCCAATACTGTCTATAGTGACTTTTTCATTTTTTTAATTACAAATCCAAGTAGTTTATCGAGGGATTGTCCTCCTTCCAAACATGCTCGATCAGTTCACAATTCTCCAATTGGATATCTACAAGTTTTAGAAAATGCTACATTTTGAACTCTTTGTCAAATACCCTTAAGTATTGTTGTTCTTTAACGTGTGGTGTGTTGATGTGTGCAGATGTGCAACACTCCTTGTTCTTGGTGCCAATCCAAGGCCATGGGGATATGCAAGGCCATCCTCCTATTGAACATGCATGGTTGATTGACAAAGATCACTTTGCAAAGAGAAAGCAAAGTAGTTCTACAAATGTAATGCCACATGCTAACATAAAGTGAAAGAATTTTAATGTTGGTATCACTTGAGAATGGCGGTACCAAAGGTAACTTTAACTACTTGATGTGCGTTGAAATGTAAGATAGAGTTGCATCATTGTTTTTTCCATTAACATTAGCATTTTTTTTATCTAGAATCTTTGCTATAAGATCATCTCATTGAGAAACATTTTTGTTGTTGTTAATAACTATTTTAATGCATCTCCTTCATCCCGCAATAGATTTTTGTTTGATATTTTGCAAGTCTAACTACATAATTGACATTTTGTGAGCTAGTTCCATTTATAGAAAATATTTACTCTTTTAAAGCAAAGAATTTTTGTTAGGTTGTGTTCTGATAATTTTGTACAAATTGAATATGAAATTTTTGATGATATCCTTTGGATATATATCTAATTTTTAACTTCCAACTTCTGCAGATATTCCAAATTGCAGAAAATAATCCGGATGTCAAATTTGAAAAGTCAAATTTAGAAAAACAAAAAGAGAAGAGATACACATGAAAATAAGATATGATATTGCTTTTTCGCACCCTACCTCACAACTCTGCATAATTACATGTTGGGATGATAAGACCATCAAGGTAATATGGTTTATCAAATATTTCAAGACACATTCTAATTGTTGTTGTTTAATTTTATGTATATGAAAAGAAGGAAAAAAATCCCGTGCTTGTAGGTGTGGGATGCAGTAAGTGGTAGGAAACAATACACATTTGAAGGTCATGAAGCGCCTGTCTATTATTTTTGTCCTCGTCAGAAAGAAAATATTCAGGTACTTTGTTTTCTCAAGACCAGAACGATTATGTGCATTGCAGTTGAACAGTATGAAATTTTAATTGTTTGAAGTTATTGTGAAGATTATACTTTTGTTTGATGTTTGACTTTCTATGAGTTTTTTCCCATAACAAAAATATTGTATTGCACTAAATATAGATAGGTTACGACTGTTTGTTTTCTTGCAATTTATTGTTTCTACAACCATTGATGGAAAGAATAAAGCCTGGTTGTATGATCTTGCAAGATATAGGGTTCACTATAATGCTCCTGGCCTTTGGTGCACTACAATGGCTTATAGTGCTGATGGAACGCGGTAATATTAACTTTGAATGGCATTTAGTTTGTTGATTTTCTTTATGTATATCTGGGTTTTACTTTTCTTCAATGTTGTATATTCTGTCTCATTTGCATTTTTGATCACTTGTTATACCTTATGTTGGAGAGTAGATCCTTTGAGGAAAACAGGGTTCCACCAGAGACAATGACAACAAAGGTAAATTTTTGCTGCTATGTACATTTACTATATACATGAACTACTCATAAATGATAAAGTTTAAACTCTAACTAGGTCATTTTTACTGTGCAGAGTTCAATTGTGAATGTCATGCCTTCTGCGGTCACAGCATCTGGTTCCATTCCTGGTGCTATAAAATGTTCTAAGAGACTTCCACCTGCAGTGTCGATGACCAACTTTGTAATACTTTTCTCCTAGAATAATTTCTTTATAGATTTTAGTAGATTTGTCCGGCCATATATAGTTTAGGTTTTCACATATAGATAAATTTTCACTCCAGAATCCAGATATTGATACTTTCCATATATCATAGTTTCTTTCAAATGTTGTATTATTCATTCTTGGTTATTTTGGCATATCTTTTATAGAAATAGGATGATATGATCCATGGATGCTTACAATTATCTTATACTCAAGACAACATGTGTGCATAATGTTATAGATAGCAATCAGACACCAGATGTTAAAGAAAGGCTTCTAGATGAGGTTACAGACAAGAACAAGAACTAGAAATTGACTGACATCATTGATCTAGGTTAGTGTAGCTCTCTCAGGTTGCTTTATGCAATACATGGAAGCAAGGTATGATATCATCCTCATATTACAGAAAACACTAAAGGTTGACATACATTGCAATTTTATTTGTTCTGTGTACTATGATTTATGTTGATATTGATCCAAACAAGTAATGTGCTATTTCTTGCAGGTAGTAAGACTGATTTACACCAATTTAGGTGTTGTTGCTTTAGCACTGGCATCCAATGCTCTTCATAAGCTATGGAAATGGCAGCGGAATGACCGAAATCCCTCTGGAAAGGTGGGGTTCTTTAGCAATAATTGTTTTAAATAACTTCTAAATATATAATTTGCAGTTGTGTTTTATGTAGTAAATATTGAGGAGTCACTAAGAGTTGGTATTTTATTCCAGTCTACAACGATTATTCCACCACATGTGTGGTAGCCGACTAGTGGGATTGTTATGACTAATGACATCAGTGAGACAAATCCAGAAGAAAATGTTGCTTGCATAGCATTGTCTAAGAATGATTCCTTTGTGATGTTTGCTTCTAGTGACAAGGTCTCCTTATTCAATATGATGAAATTTAAGGTGCGACTCCATTTTACCTAAAGATTAGTTTCTTTTCAATTTTTCTGATGAGACACGTCATTTCAGTTTTGGTAGATTGTCCTGCTTAGTGATTTTTAGTCTAAAGTATTACTTGTGAATACAACTTTTGTGCTTTTTAACTTTCAAATTAATTTGGAAAGGGGTTTGGTTCAAGATCACTCTAGAAGGTTTGTGTGTAGTGTTCGTCACTACATACTAATAAGTCAAAGGCTACCAATTTATCTAAAGTTTAAACCACTGGTTTTATGGCATACTAATTAATGATTTATTGCAGTTCATGACAACTTTCATGCCACCTCCTCCTGCAGCCACTTTTCTGGCTTTCCATCCCCATGACAATAACAACATTGCAATTGGCATGGAGGATTCATCAATTCAGATATACAATGTTCAAGTTGACGAGGTGTTTCCTTTGAATATATCTTTGAATTTAAATTTCTTCATCATTTTTCTTCATTGTGCCCTTTTACCAAAATGACCTCTAACTAGCATGCTCTAAACTTACCTCAATTTTTTCAGGTGAAAACAAATCTCAAGGGTCACCAAAAGAAAATCACAGGCATGGATTTTTCACATTCTTTGAATGTGCTGGTACCTTCTGGAGCTGATTCCCAGGTACATGGTTTCTTTTATTGTTGTATCTAGTTTGATTTTGTGATTCTCATTTTAAATTTTGCAAAAAATTACTAGAGTAGAAATGTTATGTTCTCACAACCAAATGTTTTTTGGTAGTTATGTCTCTGGGGCATCGATGGATGGGATAAGCGAAAGTCAAAATATGTAAAAATAAAACCATGAAGATCATCACCAATGGTTGGGGATACAAGAGTTCAGTTTCATAATGATCAAGTTCAGTTGTTGGTTGTGAATGAGAGCCATATTTATATATATAAAGCTTCCAAGTTGGATCGCTTGCACTCCGTAAGCACTTTTAACAAGTCTTGAATCCAAACATATATAGTTACAGACGTCACTTTCTTTCTGTATCTTATTGGGTGACCTTATTACATGTTTTCATTGCAGTGGTCTCCTCATGATTCTCTATTTGCTCGTATTTCAAGTGTTATATACTCATGCGACAGCCTCCTAGTTTATGCAAGCTTCTGTGATGGTGCAGTTGGTGTATTTGATGCAGAAAGCTTGAGGCCACACCGTCGCATTGCATCTTCTGCATATTTACCATCGAGAATGAACAGGTAAATGGGATCTTTCATTCAAGGTTGATATATCTATTCTTTAGATTTGTATTTTGAGAGGTCATATTATGGTTTAATTTGTTGTTTGGTTATTTAAGCAATAGCAATGTCTATCCTCTAGTCATTGCATCACATCCATCTGAACCGAATCAATTTGCACTTGGAATGATAGATGGAGGAGTTCATATTATTGAGCTTTCAGAGTTAGAAGGGAAATGGGGTGTTGGACCTCCCCCATGTAATGGAACTGTCGGATCACATCCAACATTAAGTAACCAAGGATCAGAACCACCCTCAAGGTAGTTCAATTGGAATATAAGAACATTATTAAGTACACTGTACTACTTTGTGTCTACAAACTTTTTTTGTACAAGAATACCATGATACTGGTAGCATCTTGGCAGTAAAATGCCTCACTTGTGTTCCATTTTTTTGAGGAATTCTATCAAGATTGTAATTTTCATCAAATATTGTTCTGTAGTGTAGCTGGAGGTAAAGCAACTGTAAATGATATGGAAATGAGTATCCGGGTTCAATCCTGGTCACTATATTTTTTCTAGGTGGTGTAAAAATCAAAAGTCTGCCATTGGAGAATAATTCATGAATGTTCTTTATGTGGGTTTATCCGTATCAATTTTTGAAACCCTACTTTGTACCACATGAGTTTTTTTATACTATGTTCATGTGAATTCATAAAATCCTGGTTTATACGGAAGCTTTGTCAGACTCAAGGGAATATTATATTTATTTAACCGAATCAACGTTTTTAGGTTGAATACTATTGGAGCTCATATTGCAGTGTAATCCAATTGAGAAAACATTAACTCTGCATGGGTTTCTCAATTGACTCAACTAAATTTCTTGTTTTATGACTATTGCTTGAACATACCGATATGGAAGTCTAAGGAAAGCAAGAATCTCAGTGGATATGATACTGCTCATATTATTTCAATGGAAAAGTCTTTGTTTTGTTTTTTTTCGTAGACTTGTTGAGTGGAGAGAAATACAAGTTCCTTGGAAGTTGTAGTATCACACATTTTGGATATGAGCTTAATGGGAGGTTTCATTTACGCATTAGTAGTTGTGAGAGTGTATATTCTCTTCACAAGACTCCCATGCTTTAACAGTGCTTGTAACTAGCTAGGAATGCATGAATTGTAGTTGCTTTTATAACATCGACATATGTCATGTGTTGGGTGTTGTCTGAAATATATCAATGGATATGTTGGCATACATGGCTCTAAATTGAAAATATGTCATCATTTTTTTGTTGGGAATCCATCAATTGAGGTCATTGTGTTACAATCTACTTATCCAGACTTAATGCTTTCAAACAATATATTTATTTTCAGTATTCTACAGTTGTTTTATAGAGTCTGCTCTTAGGGATGGTCATTTATATATAAATTGGTCTTTAATGGGCAGAGCAAAGACAATATTTGTTGGAATTATTATTATCTTATGTTTAATTTGGAGTGTACTTTCTTTAATATTAGAAATATACACCTTACAACTTACTTTCTGTTGTACATTTTCATATTTGCAAATGAATCTAGCATTTTAAGATGCATAAAAATAGCTGCACTATTACCTGAAAAAAATGTACGGGATGTGGCATTAGGATGCAGATGGATGTCAGTGAGTTCTTTTTGTTTACTTTTTCCCATCCCCACTCAAATACATTGTTTAAAGAAATTTATATGATTTTTCTTATGTTTTATCTCTTTCATAACAACAAATAATAGGGTGAAGCATTGATGCATTCTTAAATACTCTAAACCGTTTTCTTTTTTAATTTCTCCCTTCTTTCATATATGTAACTTACTCACCAACTTTCATTTTTAGTTTAGCTATTTTACCTTCTCTATTCATTTTTTCACTTCTATCTAAGAATGATGTTGATAAGCCAAAAGTGTATCTTGATGTGTTCCAAAACATTTTGTCTGCAAAAGAAGAAAGTTGCACTCGTAGGAAAGTAAAATGCATAGTAGTTTCTTCGTTTCTTGTTTTTACTTTAGAATATGGTAAAATTTCATGTTGTAAGTGCCAGATTGTAAGTCAAATGATGTCAAGCTGGTTGTGGCCAAGTGGTTAAATCAATGTATTTTTAGTGCTCTACTTAGATTAAAAACTCCTTGAAGGTATGTACCTATGTTAATGTGTCCAATTGAGTTAACTATTGCGTTTAAGACTCCGTGGAAATTGTGATGACCTTTACTATAAGGTTTGTACATGCACATACATAGAAAAATTGTATAGAGAGAGAGAGGAGTCCATGTTCTCAAATTAACATGGCCAATTTGTTAACTAGTGCATATGAGATTGGGTGGAAATCATGATGAACTTTATTATAAGATTTGTGCATGCACATACATAAAAAACTTGTAGACAAGATAAGATAATTTTATTAATGTCCAACAAATGACCACAAAAGTAGGTCAATGGGACTATGTGGTAACATGATGTTAATACGAAGTGGGTGCACTAAGGTTGTTCCTAAATAAACATAAAGCAAGATGTGAAATTCTATCCTAAATCCAAAAAGAATTAGCTCCAAATATGGAGAGCCAAACGGGAAGAGATAAGTTATTAAGTACATAGAGAGTTGATACCAAAGAAATATGTACAAATACAATGGGTCTTGACCAACAGATTGTTGATGTTCAGATGCAATATTGTTAATAGTGTTGGTGCACCTTAATGGTGTGTCTTTTGTGGAAGCAATAATTATTTCCACTAGAAGGATAAAATTTCTATATAATACTCGTTAGTTCTCTTGACTATTGATGAATTTTGGATGATCCTTATTGTTCTACTTTTGTGGTCTCACCTGGCTTCTAATACGCTACAAAGAAGCTCCCTTTCCCTCAATTCCTCTTTGATCTTCAATACCTCTTCTACTTAGTTCTTTGTAGTTTCTTTTGTTTAGTGTTTCATATGTCCATAAATTTATATGATGGCCAAAACTTGGAGGTGATCTCATTTAGAATACCAACCACACTTTTCTTCATTTCCTTGGTTAAAGAAAAAACATTTTCTACGGCCTCATGACATCGAGGCTAAGTTGTGTGAAACATGGAAATGTGTATGGAATTGAAAGGCTATCTCCAAAATTTTTGGGAAATAAGGAAATGACTTAAACTATTAAAGGTCTTATGATTTTTGGAAAAATACTCTTCCCATTATAAAAATCACGGCTTGCTTGAAAGTGAGTCATATTGCACAGGATGGAGGGATCTGTTGTTTACACATGGATCTCCCACCATACAGGCATGGGTCGATTCCCATTTACATTTTAGTACAATCCCTTAGGGTTTTATGCATTTCTGATCCCATGTTTTCTTATCTACTCAATATATTGTGTAAATATTATGTCAATGGTTGGATATAAATTAGGTAGTGGTCCTTCTGTTAATTTAGTTAATGATTGATTTTTTGTGATATAACTATACACAAACAATTAAATACCTTAGGTTTATGTTTAAATACCTTATATTTGCATTATTTTGGAATAAATTAGTATATTCCTCTCCTCTGAAGAGACAACTCCTTAACCAATGTTTCCCCTAGCATTTCAGCCACCCCCTCTCAATGAATCATGTATAGAGGCCCTCTGGCGATCTCCAATACCTGTGCTCATCATTTTTGCAACAGGCCTTTGAATTCGTTACACTATATATGGGAAAAGCGAGAAAGCTTCTAGTTTTTAGGGTTCTCAAGGATTTAATTCTTGGAAGCTATGTTAATTTAAAATTATCATTGTATACTAGGCAGCAGGAAAATGGTGAACAAGTTGGGTTCTCCTTTATTTTATCCTTTGAGCATCATTAGGTTCCTTTTCATACACAACCTTTCTCGTGATAAGGTTGTTTTCTCACAACCACCAATACCGTTACTCTCTTCATCAAACAAATGTGCCCTCACTCTACTGCAAAATATTTTGTAGGACACTTGTTACAAAGAATGCACCCCCATACACAAATTTCGCCTCATTTTGTTTATTGTCACCATCAGTAGTTTCTCCAAGTTTGTGTATTTTTCCTTTTCAATTTCATTCAATCATATTCATATGAAATTTTAACACATATAACTAGATCTATTGAGAAATCAACTTGGATTAGGCATATACAACAAATGTTTCCGAATGAAAAATGAAAGATCAATTAACTTGGATTAGGCATATACAACAAATATTTTAGAATGACATATGCAAATAATATTATCATAGATGGATGATGAATGAATGAGAAAAATGAGTACAACACATCTATAAATACACATTTAATGTATTACATCGTGGGGAAAACATTATTCTTTATTGAAAAAGCCACACCATGAGTGACACTAAAATAGTTACAACGAAAAAACATACACATATTGGAGATTTGTAATAATGTGCAAGCCTAAAATTTGCTGCAACAGATGTTGATACCATTTCATTTTTCACACCCCCCCTTGGAGTTGACATTTCCACAACCAGTAGTTCAACTGACATCCTATTAATACATGAACGATGGTTGATCCTAAAAAAATGGAATTCGACAGCAATGGTTCTTGATTCTACATGAAGCAGTTTTAAATTCCCTTTTCTAACTTGGTAGATTCCTTTCATTTGGCTACATACAAGTTTAGAATTGGTGTAGACAGATATTCCATTGGCTTTGTACATTCTGGTTGTTTTTAGCCCTTTTATAAGGGAAATGTAGTAATCCTCGTTGTCCGTTGTTGTTCCATGTATCTCTCTTTTCCTGTGGATAACCTCATTCAAAACATTGTTGCGCAGTACATATTCAATTGTTGCATGTCCATGTATCTCCCTTTTCACTTGAATGCACAATGTCAATTATTGCACCATCTTGTTATTTTGGATGGGTTGCAAAAACAAGAACAAAACAAAAAGAAACATTAATCAAGCTAGATCATGAATCAAGAATTAAAAAGAAACATTATAGTTAAATAGTATTGATATCGGCACAAGAGTACCAAATACAATGAAAACGATAGATTTGAATCTGGTGTATGATGGAGACAGATTAAATATACCAAAACCAACCATTAGAGGCCACTAAAATGAAAATCAACAGAGGTGATAGCGGCATGAGTTAGGATTGTGATAAAGCGAGATAGGTTTCTTGCAAGTTGCAATCGAGTGCTCATTTGTACAATTGGAAAAGATAAGACAGATTGAGTGAAGCAATATACGTGAGCACAAGAGGATAACGCTAAAATTTTTTCCCATTTTAAATGTTCAGGGAGGTGAGTTGTTATGCCTCAATAGAGATGTTGATTCTAGATGAAGAACCGTGAATCAAAATAACATCGAAGAGGAGCAAGGGTTTCTGTAAATGCACATAGATCAGCCTCCTATTGATCAATCAACATGCTACTTTCCCCTTGAAGTTCAAAAATCACTAAGAAAAGTAGAAGAGGAAAATGAAGCTGATTGACATTCAAGTGAGTCAACAATGTGCATAGATAAAACTAAATACCATATCAATAAATCTATTAAAACAGATACATCTCCTAAATAATTCAACGATAAAAATAATTTATATTACAGGGTTCCTGAAAAAGAGAATGATGTCAGTCATGAAGAACATGTTGCAATTACCATGCAGGACATGCATGGAAATTTAGAAGCTTCAACTACCTTAAAGCAGTGGTTTGTAGCTAGATTTTTAAAGAAACTATGGTATCTCATGCTTGTAGTATGGTACATCTGGTTGATGAAATTATTTCTTCACTTAGAACGATGGGGTGGCTTAACGATAGCAAACTTCCTATTCGAGGACCTCCTAGAGTGGAACATACGCCCATTGGTCATTCTTCTACTACTTTTCAATTGGAGGACAACAAGCACATAAAGAACGCAGTGGGAGGGGTATGTGATCACTGCAAACACTAATTCATATTTCTTTGATCACAACAACCGTAATTCATATTTCTTGGATCTAGTTAAATTTTTTATGTTTTAAATGTCTAATATTTTGGAGGGTGTTGAATCCATTTAAATCAAAAATACAATTTGAACAAGATTTCATTTTCATTTGTCCAATTTTGAAAATATATCTCTCAAAATCCAAAACCTATAATGATTATCCAACTCTTCTTTTACTTAATAAACTAAAGAAGTTATACTTACAAAAGTTTTGATTTGCTTTATAGACAGTGAATGATGTGATGATTGGAATAATTTTTTACGGCATGCAACTCTATTTACATATTTTCCTATTAGTTGGTATGCCAATGACAGCCCAACTAGTGGTTCATGCTTATTACTCTATTCATTTATATTTTTTTTGTTGGCTAGTTTCTTAGAACTCTGGCCACCATGCAAAACTAGATCGATCATGCTGGTCGAATTTTGATCTCTAGCAGCTAAAATCTCATGGAAACTGCCTTGCTGTCTTTATAATATGTCTTATTCCTAATTTCCATTTGGATCATTTGAACAATTGATTAATTTTTTTGTGGAGACAGTTGGAGACTGAAGCTTACAAAACGCTTATAAAAACATATTTGAGATGCTGAATGACAGTGTCATTAAACAACTGAAAAAATCAAGAATCAAAACACTATGTTTGTTAAACACCAAAGCTTTGGCTGGAATACAGGTTATACATTTACGTGACATTTACCCTTTCTTTTCAAAACGTTTAATCCGTTTAGTAAGAGTGGTTAGACATATGTTGACAACGTATATTTATGCATAATATCGACGAGATGTTGAAACCAGAAACCCAGGCGCCTTTGGGGAATCACGATGGTTTCTTGCATGTGTGATTACCTATCACGGGAAAGGTGAAAAGTCCTATGGATTTTGTGAGAAGATAAAAACGTACCAGAGATAGACATAAAATGTATTTGGGAGTTTTCATAAATGTCGGAATTCTGAGATTCCTTGCATGGTTAAAAGGACCACATGTATGTTTAAGTTTTAACATTTCCCTAACCCAAAATTCATTATTGTCGAGAATGATTCTCAATGGCGGTATCAAATATAGTTGACCCTATGGAGAAGATAGCTATGGATGGGAATCCAATAAAAAAAAATTCTTTCTTTGTAACATTTGCACCTCAAGTGAGTAAACAGATGCTTAGATTCCTGTAGCCAATTTCTCATTTTTTGGGGCATGGAATCAAAGCAGTAGCTGTAGGTTTCTATTGTTTGGTATATTGATTCAAGAGATACTTGATTGATAGATAGATTCAAGCATAATTTTCTAGATATTGAAATACCCTAAATGGTGCAGTGGAAACGTGTAATTCTTCTAGCCTATGAAATACAGACTTAGAAATTATGTCGAAGAGGATTTTCAGGCAGGGGGTCATATGATACCAGCAGCGGTTGGAGAAATTATGTTAGTGAATAAAAATTCTCCAAGACGTGCGCTCAAGGCTCTGATGAGTGCTCTACAATCGGGTAGTAGGAGAGCAGGGAATGGTGTTGTGCCCAAGAGGCTAACAGAAAAGGAGAAAATGGGACTCACCGAAAAATCGAAAGAAATATCAGGCTCTAGAAGCAGACATGATAGATCCTGAAAATGACTCTTCTCTATTAGAAGGATCGAATGACAGTACCTATAATTGTTCACGATGATTTTGCCAGCTTCCCTGGGCATTCTGGATGTCCTTTAGCTTCCCTGGGCAGTCTGAATATCCTCTGAGCGTTGAAGACGGAGTCAAGGAAGAGTTTGGGCAGAGTCATGTTTTACAGAGTTCCGAATTGATGGCGCGAGAGGGAAGGACCTGGGATAATTCAAGCTCACCAATTCTGTTCAAGTGCATTAACTATGCCAGCTACATGGCCTCCAACGTGGAGCTGACGGGCGACACTTGACAGCGTCGGAAGATGCAAGAAAGGGGTGTCGAAGCTCGCGTGGGGAACACGCCGAAAGGTACCAGAGGATTTCAGCTGGAATTTCATCGTCTGGGCGAAATCATAGCTCTTTATTTTTAATCAATTTTTTTATATACAATGGTTTATTTGTTTTTACCATTTAATTATTTATAATTTTTTTATTTTTTAAATAAAGACAAAATTCTATAAATAAAAATTTATTTTTTATATTAATAAAAATCTTTTTTAATTTATAATTTTTTTTGAATAACATTTAAAAATAAACAACATTAATCACAATTTAAATCATATTAAATTATTCTAATTATAACATTTCAAATCATATTAAATTATTACAGATGAAGTGATTAAAATTTAAATTACTATGTGTTATATATATCTCAATTTTATAATCTTTTATTACAATATCAACTTTTCTTGCTTTGTAGCACATCAAAATTATAGTGATTTTAGAAAGTTTCTCTCCAAGTTTTTTTGAACATAGAAAAACAATTTTAAAACAATCTAAATAATTTTTGTTTAGATCTTGTAAACCAAATTTAGCCTCATTCAATGCTTTTATTTTATTAAATCTTAAAGTAAAATTAAATTATACATTTTAATAAAGAGATGTACTTGCCATAAATAAGAAATACATGAAAATGGAATCAAAATACATATCTAAGTGAATAACATTGATTTAGAATTTTTGAAGAAGAGAATATCTTGTTCTCTTTGAACTAAATCATAGAAATACCAATATAAATTATTTCTTATATGTAAGTAATTTAGAAGGAAATTAAAAGAACTTAGAAATAACTAGATTCTTAAATAAATAATTATTGGGAAGAAAACCAATGTCGAGCCAATATTAAAGTCAATTAGTTAACAATGGAGTTGGAAAATCATAAAGAAGAAAATGAAATTTAGTAACATAAATTAAGAGACTTATGTTGATGTGTGAATTAGGAGAGGTTTTAGAAATTAATATTACAAGGATGGATCTGTGGATACAAAATCATTAAAAACGAATATAACAATTCAAATGTATCATGAAAAAAATAAATTAGAGATTAAGAAAGGACAACTTATCAAGGTGCCACCCTAATTAGAGAAAGTTGTGCACACAAAAATCAGCATATCAATATCAATATTGTAGTTCTTACATATCAAAGCATTTGAAAATCAATATCAATATTGTAGTTCTTACATATCAAAGCATTTGAAAATCAATATATCTCAATGTCTATAACCAGCATAGATCCAAATCCCAGGCTCTATCAAGCGCCGAGAGGGATCAAATCTATGAAGGTGCAAACATCTTCTCAAATATTGCACTCAACTATCAGCTTTGGTGTGATTCAGACCAAAAGACACATCTTTTTATTTAAGATAGACATATAAGATTTTTATTTTTAATATTTAATACTATTTATGGGAAACATAATATTTTTTATTTTGTTAGGAAAGAACATTACAACATCTCCTCCATACATGGTTTTAAAACCATGTGCAAGGCCCTCCTAAAACCATGGGTTGTTTAGGAGACCTTGCACATGGTCTTAAAACCATTTGCAACGACCTTCTAAACCATGTACAATAAAACCATGAGTTGTTTATGAAGACTTGCATATGGTTTTAAAACCATTTGCAAGGCCCTCCTAAACCATGTACAATAAAATCATGGTTTGTTTAAGAGGCAATCCACATGGTTTTAAAACCATGTGCATTAGTAACATTTTTTTGCGGATAATTCAATTTTTTATCCCATATTGTATTGTTTTTATCAATTTAACAAATTATCTTAAAGAAATGATAATTTTGTTATTCTTTAAACCACCAACTAATTAACAAATTATCTTAAACTACCTAATTTTCTTAAATAATATTGATGATTAAATTCAAATTTACTAATAACAAAAACAACCGATAACAAGAAGTCATCTTCACTCTTGACAACTAAGTTATCATGAATTTTTCCATATGTGAAAACTATGAAAAGGTAAATATTACCGCACAGTTCACTCTGGACAACTAGGTTATCATGAATTTCTCCATATGTAGAAAAAAAAGGTAAATATTACCGCACAGAGGTATACCTCTGATCGCTGGACTCAGCCTCAGGATGATGGTGGGCTTTGCTGATCATCGTCTTCTTACAAAATGGGTCGAACAACAAAAGATTTAAAGCTTCCACGAGAGATTTAAAGCTTCGTATGACTTTCCATG
>LPNX010499255.1:95606-138106 GCA_001517045.1 Pseudotsuga menziesii
TGCTCTGGATAAATATTGTAAGAAGCGAGTAATTATGCACGAGCACTGGATAAATATTGTAAGAAGCGAGTAATTATGCACGAGCAACATATTCTGCAAGTTTTTTAATCCTTACAGCATGTTCTGGCAAGATTTTTTTGGTGGGCTTTTGAGTGGGATAATTTTACATTATTAGGCTGATAAAATATTTACTACTTTTTACTTTAGTTCCTTCAATATTACAAACATTATAAATGTTACATCATATTACAAGATCTCTCCCATAATATTCATTATCACTATTTATTTTCTGCAGACATGTTACAAATGTTACATCACGTTACAAGATCTTCCCCGTAATATTCACTTTCACTATTATTTTTTGCCGACATGTTAGTAACGTTACATCACGTGACAAGATCTCCCCCATAATATTCACTTTCACTATTATTTTTTGCCTACAATGTTAGTAACGTTACATCACGTGACATCACGTGACAAGATCTCCCCCATACTGGGCTGTAGAGCGCCTCTCGGCGCAATAAAGAAGATCAAAACTAGAATCTTACCGTGAGTTTCAAAAAAAATCCAACTTAAATAGGTTGGACTTTTTTCAATGTGACAATATTGTTCAAATCTTGGAACATCAAATTGTTGTGTCTTCAATCATTTTGAATAGACAAAAGTTCAACCATTTAAAAAAGACATTTGAGTTAAAAAAAATTGTTCATTTTATCGAAAGAATATTTCCCTTACCCATGATTAGAGATAAAGTATTAATAAGTGGAAAAGACATGTAATGTACCTCACCTATATTACCATTATATAAGGGTGAGTGCACAAAGTTGAGGGTCTCTTTTGACACATTAGATGCAATAGAAAATGAAAAAATAGGAATCCATCAACTTGCATGGATATTTTGAGACACTTACACAATGAATCTTGCGATGAGTTAAAAACAAGAAATGTAGAAAACTGAATGACATTTCCAAATATATAACTTTTTTCTATTAAATGAATTCAAAAACTTTAGAATGAATTAAAAAATAAACAAACTCTACTTCTATAAAATTAACCTACATTAATTTAACTTTAAAACAAAAAACTTAATCAAAATCATTAATTTGTAATATAAATATTAAATCAAATAAATCATTTCCCAATTTTTCAGATATCAAAAATGGACCCATAAAAAAATGTTTAATTCTTGGTATTAATATGTTTAAAAATGGCCCCATAACAAAATGGTTAATCTGAGGCATTAATATGTTTAAAATGAACCCATAACAAAATGTTTAATGGTAATTCCAAGCATTAATATGTTTAAAAATGGACCAATAACAAAATTTTTATTTCGAAGCATTAATATGTTTAAAAATAGACCCATAACAAAATGTTTAATCCAAAGCATAAATATGTTTATGCATGTAGTATTTTGTTCTTCGATTATTATTTTCTAAGTGAGCAAAATTAAGAATACTCTTGGTAACATAAATAACCTTCACTTGCAAGCACAAGTTTTACTGATAAATAACCTTTTTCTACAAATAACAGCTTGTCAAAAAGAGTGCCAATAAAACTAAATCACAAGACTTTTGAATGACAAATGAATGAACAGAGTTTACATCCCAATCTTCGAATATCAAAACGGCAATAGATATCAAAGGTATTCTTCCAGATCCCCGCCGCGGCGGCTTCCTTCATCTCTTGGAAACAATGAACAAAGCACTTGGAGAGCAGGCCTGCATCTACATATCCTTTTGCAGCTATGACCTGCATTCTCAAGCTTTCCATGTAGCTTGTGCTCGTCACAAGAAGCGCCTGCCATGTTCCAAATCGAATTGATAAATGAAAATCTCAATTTTATGATGCATTATTCACACACAAAATAAAAGAATGTAAAATCGAACCTGAGGTACACCCGATACCGAGAAATATAAAGTTTTAATTGTATTTCCAGCGATAGATATCCTTTCTCCCGGGCCAGCCATGTTTGTAACTGCAAGCGTCGTGTTTTCCATGGTTTTGTACATGCAATTAGAAGACGCCTGTTACAAGAATCATATCACAATTAACCACCGGACCTCAGTTTTCTTCTGTAATCTCTCCTTAAAACATAATAATAATTGATGTACTCATGTACTACCTGTGGGCCTTTTAATTTTGTCACATAACCCAGCGCTTTACCAATTATGAAGACTGCAAACGACATTTTCTTTCGATCTATATTCCTCTTAACCCTGCGGAGAATGTCTAGAGGATTATCCAACATCTCCAAGGGTATCCCCAAAAACGGTTTCCCCAAGGTGCTTCGCTGTTGGGTTTAAGCATCTGCTTCATGTCCTGCACATTTCCATGTATTGCCTACATTCATTTGAACATGAAAACAAGCATGCAGGAATTCGAACTGCTGCTGCAACAAGTTTACGAAATCATACCTTGGGGCCAGACCTAGCTCTCGTGTTCATCAAGACTAACGCCGTTAATGTCAAGTTTTCTACTGCCCCAACACTCTTCTCATCTGCATTCAAAATCTCAAACTATAATAAGTAGTAGTTAGCCATTCAAAACACAGAATGAGAAAGAAAAAGATGGATTAATGATTTGGTTGTGGAACGACCAAGAGTGATCCGCAGGTAGCGTTGAAGTCCATAGAATACCACGCCCATTAGCACATCATTCACTGTCTGTAAAAAGCAGCAAAGCAGAGTTCACCAAACCGAAATCCAGGTGCAATTTAAGTTTCAGAACGTAACAGTAGACTGATAAATTACGTACCCCTCCAACAGAATTTTTTATGTGTTGAATATCTTCCATTTTGAAGGTGGCAGAAGACGTAACTTTAGGCATCCACTCCACGCCAGGAGCTCCCCGAATCGGCAACTTGCTATCGTCCATCCATTTCACTCTCAATAAACTGCTGATCAAATCGAACAATGTCCACCACATTATATGCACAACAGCGAACAGCCGCTGCCATACCAATTTATGAAGTGTGAACCAATGGATTTGGGATTTCTGAGATTCTGGCTGCTGCTGCAAGAGCTGTGTACATTCAGACGTAGGAAGGGCGGGATTGTCAGCCCTGGTAGAGGAGGCAAACAATAAAGACATGAGAGAAGCTCCATCCCCCAGCGAATGATGCAGATTCATAATCATCGTAGCCGGTGCCGTGCAGGTCTTATAGTTGAGAAAATGAAACTCCCAGCGAGGACGAGAAGGAGGAAGGCGCCTGAGGTGCATATCGGAAATATAGTCGTTCACATACTCATCGTATTCTTCAAGTCCGGGGGAAACTGGGGAGCGAAAACATGATCATTCACATTTACTTCCTTTTTCTTCCACTGGGCAACTCCCTTGTCATCCTTTATCTGCAAAATTGACCTACTTAGTAAAAGCAGAACAAATCCCCCATTGATATAGGGAATACGAAAGTCTTGAATATATAAATATATATATATATATAATTAGAATAGATGATACCATGATGCAAGAGAATCGCGGGTTCTTAGGCAAGAGGATATCCCCGATAGCTTGCTTGGCGTGAGAAACATCGACGGGCTGGTAGAACTCACAGACGACATGCAAACACGGTGAAAATTCTGCAGTGTTAAAAACGCGCACCGTCGGACTCATAGGAGGTGTTACTTGGCAATTCATCGCCTCGGTTTCACCATGAAATCCCATTATGAAGTGGGTGTGTTGACACTGGACAGGGAAAAATATGCGGAAGAAGTCTAAACCAGGCAATGGCAATCTCAACGCCTGCCATGAAGTGGATAGATGAACTTTATAGGACGATTTCATAATGAATTTAACATGTCTGTGGGTGCAAATGTAAAAGATTTGAATTCAGTGAAGAACGAATCAATAACTGTGCATCTACAGTGTTGGTCAAATGTTACAGTATGTAGTCATCGACAATAAATGATATGTATTGATGACACTGCCAATAATTGTCATAGCCATTAAACTTGCGTCCCACCAAATAACGTAGATAGTTGGTTGTGTCAAATGGAATTTTTATAAGCTTACCCTAAATGTTCCACGACCGTATAGCTAAAAAAACAAAAAAAAGTTAGTTTTGGACAAGAGAAAATCATGATTTAAAGTAAAGTAAAATATGGAATGATTACTGTAGCTGTAGCAGGTTTATTTTTTGTAGTTGAATCTCAGTATCTTGAGATCCAAAAGCAAGTAATGAGTCTGGGGCAACAATTATGTTTGGGTAGAAATCATTTCGCAAGCTGGTTAACTTTTAGCACTTTGAGATCTAAAGAAAAGCACTGAGCTTAGAGCAGCAATCATTCCTCTGGGACATGCTAGTTAATTTTGGCTTTTACAAGACTAGCTAAATATTACAATATTTAGACTCCATTTTTTATCATTCAATTTTAAAAAAATAAAATAAAAAAACTTAATGCATTCAATTATAAATCAAGAAAAATATAACAAATTTATTTCATCAGATTCTGCCAGTTCTGGGAAAGACTTGCTTCAGCACAGGCTTTAATAATAGTTGTGAAATCCAAAACAATGATTACTTCAAAAACAACTTTCATAAAAGAAAGAGAGAAAGTCACATTACAATCTTGTGCAAGAATTGCAATATTCTTTTGCAATAAAATGCCACAATTTCAATTACACTAGTACAACACTACCAAAATTTAGTATGTTGCATTCCATTTAGCCCGAAATTCCTAAGTTTTTCATTTAATGTGTTTTTGTTTTATTCTACCTGCCACCATTTTAATTTTCGAAGTACATGATCAACCAAAAACATAAATAAGTGACTGTATTTTATTTTTTAATTGCAAAATTTGGTATGTTGCATTCCATCTAGCTGGAAATTCCTAAGTTTATCATTTAATGTACTTTTGTTTTATTCTACCTACAACCATTTTAATTTTTAAAGTACATAATAAAAAAAACATGAACAAGTGAATGCATTTTATTTTTTAATTGGAAATTATTATTTTTTAATTAAAATATTACCACTAAAAAGTATTTTTGTAAGTAAAACTTCATTATCACCAAAATGTTGTTAAGAAAATAAAAGTTCCAAACTTCAAAAAAGATAAAAAATAAAAATGCTGGTTGTAGTAGAGATTGCTAAAGAGACTGCACTGGAAAGCCATAATCTTGTAGATGAAAACCATAATCTAAGCTCATCTGGCTGACAATGGTAATGCCATTGATAGGGCTCTAAAAGTTGATAAGAATATGGTTTTTATCAGTCTTTTTGGTAGATGCAACCAACTCGTTTTTTTAGATTATAAGCTAAAAATCATGTTGCTAGCAAAATACAAGCTCACAATGTAAAACAAAAAAGTTTAAAAGAAATGAATAAAGAATTATAGCTCACAATGTAAAACAAAAAAGTTTAAAAGAAATGAATTAAGAATTATATATAAGGAATTATAGATGAGGGTGGCAATGATAACACAACACATAAATGAAATGATAGCAATGCTAACCTAACACATAATAAAATGGCACATCATGATGCATTCTTTAGCTTATCATATTTTGTATTTCAATATTTTTCAAAACTAATGAATGTTTTTTTTTTCCCCTCGGAAAAAAGGCTAATTTTATTTCAGCTAAGGTGAATCAAAATTACATTTTCTAGATGCAAATGCATTACGAGCAATCAGCTTTAGTGCCATAGCAAGCTATCAAAAACAAACCAAAGGTCTGTGGAAAAAAAAGAAAAAACTATATTACATCATAGGACATAGTAATCAAGGATGAAAATGTCTCTATTTTCCCTTTTTTCTCCATCTTCTTTCCTTTCACTTTAGTCCAACCATCCTGTGAAGTGACAGCTACGATCAATTGTTTACGTGCCATCTCCCCTGGTTGTTGAACAATAACTTGATCCTTATCAGAATCTGAACTTTCTGATTCATGTGCATGCTTTAGGCCACTAAAAGAAGCATCCGCAGGATTCACATCATTTGATAGTGTTTCCGCACCATAGTTCTTTTTTTCTAATGTTTGTGCATCCACTGATTCAGATTTCATCATATTTTCCTCATTTTTTTGTAATTCTGGTTGATCTTCATCTTCACTCTCCTCATCCCCATCTAGAGACGGAGCATAATCTGTTTGCCAATTTTTACGGTTAGAAGTCTGCCCCTTTTTTTTCTTTGTAAAATTTTTAAGAAGAGGGCATGAGTCTTGGAGGTGACCTGTCAAATGACAAAATCTACATCTAAAAGCAGTATTTTCATAGTCCAACCTCTGAATCCAATTGAAAGATTCATGTTTCAGCTATAATCTATTAGGGAGTCCTTTGATGAGGTCTATTTCCACACAAATTCTTGCATAAGTAAATAACCCATGTTCTTTCCTATCGCTATCACTTTTGATAAACCTGCCAAGAAGATTGCCAATGTCTTCCAATACTATATGGTGCCAGAATGGTAGAGGTAAATTTGGCAACCTCACCCACATTGGCATCTTGGTTACCACCATGGAGTTTGAATCAAACTCTGGAAACCAAGGTGTTATGAAGAGCTCAACTCTCCCCCAAAACCAAGGTTCCCGTGTTAGCATCTTCTGGTAATCTTCCTATGATTCAAATTGAACTACAAAGAAACCCTTGGAACATAAGAGGATTTGACAATTGGTTGTCCAATTTGTGTAAATCCATTGATGGAGATCAAAAGATCTGAGCTGGAAAACCCATTAAAATGACACATGACGGCTACAGATTGTAGCATACTGAAAAGTTTTGTTACCCGTGGATTCTTGATCTCTAGTGTTGGTGTAGATTCCATCTTTTCCACAAAATATGGACTGTTCTGGGGAGAAGAAGAGGTTGTTGTCGGTGATCCCTTAGGTCAAGCTGCTTCTTTATAAGACGAAGGACCGAAGGGTCCTCTATTTCCTTTTGCTCCCCCCTCAGGCGGTGCATCAAAAAAATGGTTGAGTTCTTGGAGATCTGATAATCTGTCAGCGTAGAATCTTCCTGCAACATTTTGCCTTCATGGAGAAAGAAGAAAGAGGTTCTAGGTATACCCTCTCTTCGCTCGAGGTTTGCTTTTAGTGTCTCCACTGATTCAGATCCATGAACCCATACCATAATTGTCTTCCCAGAGGTCAATTTAATAAAGATTTGAAACTTGTCTATGTCTACCTTGATTCCTGATTCTGAGGAGAAATTGGAAAAAACAGAGGGCACCACCACCCATATGGGAAAAGTAAGAAAAAATACCAGATCTGTCATAAACTGTGCCTCGAGGTAGCTATTCTGGACCATATGAACCACATCCATTCCTATTCTAATCACATGCTTCAGATCTGATGTTTCCTGTGTAGTCTGATCTAGAACAATACAAGGAGACGTCGGGCTCCCTGTCTTCTGCAGACAACGCAGAACTAGCAGCGGCATGGTCCCGTGCGAGCAGATGATTAACCACTTGTATTTTCGAGCTTCCAACATCAACCTGGACAAATGCACCAGCCCCCTGGAGTGGGTTGATCTCCCTCCATGCACCCACAAAATGCCCATGCGCCCTTGCTGTAGCATTAGATCTGGGTGAACCATTGCCATTGCTAGGGTTCGGGCCAACGGGTCACATGCATGATCCAAAACAAATGAATGTTATTATTTAAATGTTATAAATAATAAAAGTTAATTCAACTAACCACATTTTAAATTAACAATAATTTTTACGTTTTGAAATTTTTATCAATTTTAATTAAGTTGGCACGAAAATAGTGAAGGCATTGAATTTTGTTAAAATTTGTGTGGCACTAGGAAGCTAAAGAATATGGAGATAGTAGTTGGATAACCCAAGATTATTTAGGATATCAATTTGACCTTTGTAGAATTCAATTTGGCAATCAGTCACCTGCCACGTAATCTCTTCTCTTATTTCGTGTGAGCGTAATAAGGGATGAAGTTGAAGTTGATTAAGAATAGATATTTAATTTATTATACCTATGCAACATTTTTAATTCCTACACCAAAAGTTCCATTTAACGTCAAAATAATCAAAGTTGGTAGGTTGGTTTGTTATTATTTATATGTTCAGCTAACCTTTTCATAGCTTTAATTTGTGATATGCACTATCGTATATGGTTGGCTTTTCTTGTTCTCTCGCGAACCTCGTTCTGCCTAACCTCGTTAATGGAGTATGTAATAATTATGTGGGTATTTATAGTGAAATAGTTGACATCTACAATATAAAATTATATTGTTACAATTATTTCGTTATATGTAGCAATTATGTAGGTATTTATATTGAAATAGTTGGCATCTACAATTATATGGTGGATAATGGGTGACATTTAAAATCGAAGGGTGAACATTGGGTGAGGAATGTGAGTAATGGTTATGTTAGCATTTACAATGAAATGGTTGGTATCTAAAATTAAAGTGGGTTTTTACTTACTTTGTGTTATTATTTAGTTACTAATCTTTATTCATTTAGTTACTAACATAACACAAGTGATAAAACTATTTTGGAGTCCACAAGTAAGGCGATTTAAGTTGTGGAGCCTTAATAAGAAATGATAATTAGTAATGAAAGATAATTTACAATCAAGGGGAAACTTGAAAGTGTTGTATTGAAAAGTAGGGTATGGTGTAACATGTAGTTACATTTGTTGTGCCTCATGCATCTATTAATTCTTCTATGAATGATGGTATCACAAGGTTTGGGCCACAGGATGCTATGACTTGTGCAACTGATCCATCAATAGGAATGTATGTAATGCACAATTCATAGTAGATGTTTATGAGACTTTTTAACTACATAGCGATGGATTCTATGTATGTGCCTCTCAATAGGTATTTTTTGTTTGATTTACACTAACACTTATGTTTGTAATTGTGGCATAATTGTTGGCATTCAAAGATCTAATTTCCTAGTATGTAATTTTAATTTCCAACACATTGTTTTAGCAATAGTGGATTATGAGAGTTTTTAAGTTAGAGAACCATGAACTTTTTTGTCTTTGCATTTATGCATTGATTGCAAGGAAGACTCTTTTTTCTTAAGTTGTTTGTGATATTAATAAAATTGTTCTTTGTAACTAAATTGGGACTATATAGACAATCTTTTTTATTAGATTTTCATAACAAATTGTAATTTAGCATAGATTTTTTATTAGATCAAGCACTTGAGACAAACTCCAAGGACCTTTAGAACCATGATTTACAAACAATTAAGGATATCTCTTACCACGTGGATTTAGAATTTGGACTATTTTTTCCATTCATTTCTACTGGTATTTCAAAATTACCTTATCTTCAAATTGATCTAGAAGGTGTATCCTCACAAGTCACAAGTGGTCATTAATGGTACAATGAGGTTGCAATCTTGTTGAATAATGCACCATTTACTAAGTTTGTAATATTGTTGAATGAAGCAACATTGGGCATGATCTAGATTTATGTGTGAACAAAATGAAAGAACAGATACAACATCATAAACACATACATATTGCAATGAAAACAAAGATACAGTAAACACATATTATATTAAATGGCAGAAATAGAACATATTGTACAATAAAGCAGCTAGAATGGTGGTAGCTATCTCTAAGAAAATATGTGGTTTCTACTCTCATCTATGCCAAGCCGAATACAAAATGAGGCAAAAGGGCCTATTTATAATAAACATGAGGGCAAGAACCCCAAAATTCCAAATATAACCCTAGAAGATGAATCACCATAAAGTTTGCGGCCCTAAGGTGGCTAGTTAAACAATCAACTTCCTAGGGTCATAATTGTTGCATACTATCTTTGATTTGGGCACTCGATAGTCTATTGGAAAGGTATATCCAAGATTTACATCTTTTGAATGGAGCTAGATGCATGTCATTGGCAACCATTTGGCCCCTCGAATCACCAAAAAAATTCGTTTAGGGCCTCAAAACGACCCTGGAAGTTTGGGACCTGAAAAACCATAGAAAAATTACTAGGAAAATTCCACAATGAACAATTGTTTTGAGCCAGTGGAATAGATGGGTGGGCACCGATCTCCATCTCGATCAAGATTCCCTCCTTAGGAAGCAATGGTCTCCATTGCGTTGAATCCCCTATCATATCTTGAACTGTGTGTGGAGTTGATCTCCTGGTGCAACATTTGTCGAAGTGCAGAGGCCGGTTTTTTTTGACATCTTCAGAGGGTTGTAATTTTGATGTTGATGGATGCATTGGAGCTGTTCAACAATTCTAGTTGTTGTGTTACCCTTTGTCTGAACTGATATGAATGATTTCTTCTTGGAGGAGCACCTGGAATGCGTGGCCTTGCATCGTAGAGGTACTCTGGTAGATGAGGAAATGATGACTCTATGTTCTTCTTATTTCTGTAGAGTAGAGACACGTTGTGCAGAGGATGTGCATAGGGGATTCACCTTGTTGAGAAATATCTTATCCCGTTCATTCATAAAGGGGGTTTTTAATTATGAAAAATAAGGTCAATATATTGTAGGTAATAGGGGAAGGAGAATAGGGTTGGGGGGTTTATAGGTATTGGGGGGATATAAAAAGAGGTTTTTAGTAAAAATACATAATACATTGTAAAACTATGGGTTTTTTAATTGGAAATATGTATTGGGTGGGGGGCTCAACAAAATGATTTTTGTAAGTAATTATCGATATCTAGTGAAATTAGGGGTATTCTTTAATATCCCATGAATGAGGGTGTTATGACATGGTTTCACTAAGTGAAGACCTTGTGAGGATGTGGAGGTCTCTATGATATGATGTTCTCCTTCAGAGGCAATTGTGAAGAGGGATAATTTCCTGGTGTAGGATCTTATCTTCCTACCCTGCGAGACTGTGGCAGGTGCAACTGTCTCTGGTATCCGATAGAGTTTTCCTCCCAAAGTGACAATGACACTACGAGGCCATGACTCATGTACAACATGATGCTTCCACATATATGGTTGTCCTAAAAGAACATCATATACTTCAAGTGGGGCCACATCACACAATACCTCATCTTTGAAAGGCTTGGTACCATATGGTAGGTGACATTGCTGAGTAACACGGATACCTTGTCCTTGTCTTAGCCAACTGATTTTGTATGGTTGTAGGTGTGGTGTCTTTGGAATCTCCAATCTCTTTGTGACTTCTGCTGAGATTAGGTTCTTTTGGCTATCGTTGTAAAAAAAAAATGTAGCAGGATTCCCTTCACCCACATCTATGAGTGGAAGAGGTGCTCCTTTGCCTCAGACTCTTCAAGTTCCTCTGGTTGGATCTGTGTGGTAGCAACAGTGACACTAGGTTATGTATCAATGATCAGCTTCCCATAATCTACAGCTGTGACATTGGGTTCTGAATCAGAATCAAGATCTTATTCAGAAACTTTGATCTCGGCCATCAATGACTGCTTTGAGCAACATTCATCAATGTTGTTCCAGGGGATTTTGTGGAACTTGCACCACTTCTTGGTGTCCTTACTTTTATTTCCATTTCCTTCTTTGCTTGTGGTGGGGACCAGTTGTTCTTTCCTTGTCCTGTGTTTTTCGGGCCAGGGTTTCCCTTTCCTTGCTTCTGCGGGGAATTTGTAGGTCCAAATTCTCTCTTGTTATTTTGTCGAAATTTCTCCTCAATTTTGATAGCATAATAATAGGCAGATCCAAGTGAAGAGATGCCGAGGAAGTCCATATTGGTTCAGATGTATCGATGTAGGCCACTGTGATATTTCAGTATCAGGTGTCACTTGGAGTCTTTGATACCCAAATTTGTATGCAAGGTATGAAATTTGTTGGTGTACTCCGACACCTTATGGTCCCTCTCTTGACTCAGAATGGTCCATTTTGTGTATTGGTCATTGTAGTTTCCCACAGGGTAATAATGTGCCATGACAAAATCTATTAAAGAGTTCCAAGTGGGATTTGTCTCAAACATTCCAGACTCGTCTGATGAGTTTTGCTCCCAATAAGTTTCCCACCAATTTTTGACATGGGGGATGAACTTGAGGAGCGCAAAGGTGATACTTCTTTGTTGGATAATTGTGGACAGAGAAATACCATTCCAGAACATTCAAGCACTTATCTAGGGAATTGACATCGATCTGGTCTTCAAATAAAGGAATATCGAATTTAACTTGTACCTTGAATGGAGTTGCATCCCTGAAACGATTGCTTATTGAAGGTACATCCGCCACTATCGACATTGATCGAAGGATCTGGGTGAAACTATCATCATCTCATTCCTCTGTCACGCGAGGGCTTCCTTCAGAAATGACTTAATAAGATCTTCTTCCCTATTGTCTCTCTTTTATTTCTCCATGGGAGGATTCTTGGGGTGGCAAGAGTGGTATTCCCCAAGTGAAGCTAGTTAGAGACCCAACTATCTGTACCCTGACCTCATTGGGGACATGCATCGAGAAACAATCAAAGAGAATATTGCTCTGATAACACTGATAGAATCATGGTTCCTTCTCATGTTCTAGTATAAAATTTTATCCCCCTATACATAGTGTATTGTTTTTACATGAAAATAATCATGTAGCTTCATGAAGTAGTTTTTATGACCAATTTGAAGCTAGAATGAGAAAGAGTAGACGAAATTCTTTACCAGAAATTACAACTAATAAATAGGCTCTTTTAGTTATGTATGAAGAGTTCCCTCCTTATATTCCTCCTCTTTCATGAATCCTTTTGGCGTAAGGACTTGGAGGGCATGTTTTGAGAGCTCATATACTTCTTTGTCCAAATCCCTATATACATGAATGAAAGGAGATCCATTCAAAGGCTTCCACTTCAACTTTGATTAAATTCAAGATTGGCCTCAATCCTATAACTTTAATTTAGTGTATTTTGTTGGCACAATCAATAATTACCTTGGAGTCTCCCATCACCTGGGTTTTTTTGCATCCATTCTTATTTGTTCTCCTTACCAATAGGATAATGCACTTAGTTATTCTATATTGTTGGATCCTCTACTTGTAATGTGCTTTAGAAGGGAAGAAAGGAGTATTTCTATAAGATGGCCCTTTCCCCATAGATTGTTGGATATCCTTCTCTAGCTCCATCAAAATAAACCCATGGCACTTCCAAGTTCAAACTCGAAATATTTAGAGATCAAGGATACTTATCTTTAAAACTTACTTGGTGTTCCTCCAATACTTTGAGCACCATATGCATGAAAATCAAGACATGAACATTCTTATCCACAAAAAGAATTTAGTTTCTTTTCCACCAAATCCAGTAGACAAACACACTTGGTATGGATTTGAAGGATTTGACTGACTGATTAGAGAGCCACTCCTTGAAATGATCATGGATAATTTTAAGGATCCGTACTTATTTAAAAGCGTATAAACCTTCGTGAATATTACTTGAATTCTTAAAATGTCAACTATAAAATATTTGGTGATATTTTTCTAAAAATATTTCAATTTCTAAGGATTTTGTATAGTTTATAAAATAATCTAGGAATTTTTAGAGTGAAGAAAATCTACCCCATCAAAATTGGGCGAAATAGGGCTTGAAAAAATGCAAATTGGTGAATATGTTTTTGGAAAAAAACATGGAAAAATACCCCATGGGTTAAATTTTTCCCCTAAAATTTTTCTTGGACACAATCTTCCAACGAATTGCAATTCCAACTAGAATTTGAATTCAATGAGGCATCAACTTATTTCCAAATGTCCTTGGTAAATGCACTTTTAATGAACATATGGGAAATAGATTTCTTTGCTTTCCTACATAGAGTTTATCTCCTTGGACCTTTCTACCCTTTTTTCTTTTAATTGTTCTAGGTCAACATTTTGTTAGCCAGAGACAAACAAAGAAGGATCTTGGCCTTCAAGGGGCTAGGAAGTTTCCAAGTTTCTATCCACTTCCAATAAGACACTTGTCATAATCCTTCCATAGCCTTGGATGCATAAATAAAATTTACAATATATTCTCCTAAGGTTGGATTCTTCATCCAAGACAATATCTCTTCCTCATCCAAAATTCTTATGGCATCCTAGGAGAATATGTTTATGTACCTTGAATATTTATCAGCATGCTTTCCCTCTAGTCCTAAGACCTATTTTAACTTCCATTCATGGATCCATACTGCTAATTCATAGAGCAAGCCTACATCTTTCAAATAAAATAACTCTTTGGAATGAAGCTTGTTGATTAAACCTTCTAATAAGTTGCAATTTCCTGCCACCTCAATCCAAGGGTCTTCTCATAACATCACCTTTCTCCTGTCTTCTATCTTCAAGGAATTCCACATGCCAATTAGCGATATTTCCAAACAATTGAGTACCATTTAACATTTTTTCTAGCTTCCTATATAAACTAGTTCTCCATAGTTTTCTCTTTCATATATTTAGAATTTATTACCTTACCCCATAGGGAGTTGTTATATACTAATCACTAGAGTTTTCTTTTGTTTCTATTAATTTCCCAAACATTTAAATTTAATTTTTTCCCCATCCTCCAAATTATTTAGGAGTGGCCCAATTGTTCCATTTTACAAGTGGGATTCCTTCGTTTGACCTTTTACCTGTCCATACAATTGAAACATTTTTTCCTGGTTTTTGTCAAGATTCTTTTGAGAACCTTTTATATTGACAAACAATAACTGGAATTATTTCTAGGAATTCCTTGACTAAAGTATCCTTCACCTCATGAGATCCATTGATTCACCCATGTAGATATTCTAGCTTCAATTTTCTTGTAAAGTCATAACTGGTTTTCAAACTTGTAGCAATTGGGTTTTCAATTAAAGCTTAGGAATTTCAATCCTTAATCCACATCCTTGATAGAGAGAGAATTAATATCTCCTACCTTTCCTACTTCTTCCTCTGATAGACCATTTCCAAGAGCTAAGGACTTATGTCTGTTAATTTACATGCATGTAGCTTTGAAATACTAGTAGAAAGAAGAATGGAGACAAAGATATTTTTTTTATGAGCCCTCTAGATGATATAAAGAAAGCTAAGGGAGATCTGTTAACTAGTACAAAAAAAGAAGTAGAGTGAAGGAAACCCATTATCTAATAAGAAATATATAGTCTCATTCCAAGATGAATAAGAATCAACCTTAGATACATCCAATTGACTTTGTGGAAGGATTTGGTAAGATATATTTTTAAAACTATTGTAGGGATCTTTAATCCTTTTAAAGAGTGCAGTCCTTCTAGGTTTGTTGAAAGTGCATCATGGATTTGTCTATTTTGTAAAAATATGAATTCTTCTTTTGAGATTACACCTAACAATATTCCATTTTTTTTTTAGCAATAGTCTTGGAAATGGGTTTATAGCTTAGGTTACATAAAGTAGTGGGTCCAAAATCATCAAAAGATTTAGCATATTGTTTTTTTGGAATGGAATCTATGAAGGTATTGTTCATAGCTACAAATACTTTTCCCACTCTTTTTTACTCTTGAACCACCTTGAGTAGGTCCTCTTTTTATCAAATCATAAAAATAAAGATACAATTCAATAGTGACCCCAACTACGCCTTGACTCTTGCTCTTTTTGAAAGAGATAAGAACATATCTAAGTTCATCTGAAGTAATTTCCTTCTCCAAGGATCGATTCATTTGATCATTGATAAGGAACAAGAAGAACCTCGTAATACATATGTTCTCCCAAAAAGGGAAACCTTATGGTTCTTTAAAATAAGCAGAGAAGTGAGCCTTTCCTCCCTTTTCTTTCTTAAGGATGGTTCTGGATAGCTCATCATTTTTCTTCTGTAGTTTTCATATTTGTGAAAGAAATTTGAATTTTGATCACCTTTCAAGATCCAAATGGGCCTACTTTTTAACTTCCATGCAATCTCTTCCTTTTCTAAAATATTTGATCTTTTGGATTCCAGACATTTTAAGGACTCTAGGTCATTGTTCATAAACACTCCTATGGAGTTATTCTCAAACAATGACTTGATATTCTCTTCCATTTCCTTTAGGTACACCAAGGATTTTTATGTGTGTATTTTCTCCCATCTTTCAATTTTACCTTTAAACAGCTCCATATTCTCAACAAATTGTTTCATTTCTCTCAACTTGAGACAAATCCACTTGATTCTAATTGGAAATTACCAGGTTTTTGAAATATTATTCCAAAATCCATACATGGTTGAACTTCATGGGGTTGGGAAAATTCTATTCTATAGGATCCATAATTAACAAGAGTGGTAGTTGATCCAGTATCCCTCTAGATCCTATGTAAGGTCTCAAGAAGTTCCTATCCTTGGATAAATCCTTCGAGACAAAAAACCTATCCAATCGTTTAGAAATAGATTTTGATCCTCTTCTTGCATTATGCTAGCTCGGTACCGAATTATTATATTCTTGATCAATCAGAATATTTTCTACAAAAAGTTGAAAAGAAGAAATGTCTTATGAGGGGCTCAAACGAGGGATTCCACTTTTTGAGAACTAAACCAAAAGGACCCCAAATCCACTCTTTGATGAATATAAATACAATGTCTTCGACCTTCTAAAAAATGAAGCTACACCAACCTCTAACCGAGGAGTATAAAATAGGAATGCAACCCAGTCTCAGTTTCCAATTTGATTCTAACCACTTGTGAAGTGAGTTGGGATTGATTTTCTATGCCATAAATATTCCTACCAAGGTTAGCTTTGGTAAATCTAAAATCTCATCCAACCCTACATCATGCTTGACAACTATTTTAATATTTTACAATTTGGGTTTAATGCATCTCATATGACTTCAACCACTAGATCTATTCTAGAGCTAAGATGTATCCTTTGGATCATTCCCCAAGTTGGTTGAAGATGGAAGGCCTTCTGAATCCTTCTGACCAATAGAAGGAGAGGGGTCCTTGGGATTAGGCTTCCTGGAAGCAATATTTGAATATTAAATAAATTGATATGATGGAGAGATCTAACATCCTTTAATGTCACCTGTAAGAAGTTATAACACATTTCCTTTCATATCCCCTTCACTTGCTAATGAAATTAAATGGCATCTCATTGAAATTAAACATGTTAACCACTTAATGCTTCCACCTATCAAGTATGACCCCAAAATAAGGGGAGGTTTAGGATCATGGAATCCATCTAAATCCCCCTATATTAACCCCACCTTGAGAAAATATCTTCTTCAGAGGAAAAGATGGATTGTCTCATAGTCCAGTAAGTCTTCCTCTACAATGATGAGTTAGAATGTACCTTATAATTTACTCAACCTTCACCTAAGAACGTACCACAGGTGCTACCTCGAAATTTACTTGACCTTACCTCATTAACCCTCAATTTAAGTTCCTTAGCACTCCACCATCATTTCCTCCTCAACTTTGTTCATGTTTTATGATTTACTTCTTCTAGTTTCAAACCCTCTTGATTCTTACCTTAACTCTATATTCCAATTCTAAGAGTCACAACCTTATGCAAATTTTCATAGCTAATGTAATTTAAGATTAATACAATACTTTTTCTGATGATATGAGTTGCAACAATGTCATCACTTATCTTTACCATTATGAATGTTTTTTTGGCATAATTGTTTTGGTTAATTTTTTTATAGCATAAGATTGTATGGTCAAAATTTATAAAAGATGGAAATTTTAAAGGTAAAATTTTCATTTAACAACACAAAAGAAATTTCCATTTATGAATTCACATAAAATGTAAAATTAAAGGAATGAAAAACATATAACCGTGATCAATTTGTCATTTGATAGACACGGTGAATGTGAAATTCCAAACCTATGTGATTATGCAATTTGGGTAAATCATAAGGGCATGGGATAAGGGGCACTCAAATCATCGTATATTTGGGTAGTTTCTTAAACATCTTCATATCAAGTTAAATTGTTGGAATGTTGAATTAACTAATGCAAATTGTCATTCCAATAAGTATTGGTTTGTTTTATTGTGATAGATACAAGAATATTTGAATGCCTCATATATTGTTAGTATCATCAACTCTTACTTATCTTGTCGATTCATGTGTGATACTTACCATAAATGTGGGTTGTGATTTGTTATTGAAATGGTCATTGTAAGATAGAGTTTATCTCTATGTGAATAATATTCTTATGTATTTTAGAAGGTTGTTAGATTTAGTTGTATATGAGATATTTTATCCAACTAGTTTAGCTCCTAAGTTAGTGTGTAGTTGAGATATTATCTCAAAAAATTGGTAGTGTAACAAGATAGTGTGTCTATGTTGAGGAAATCCTTCATGTATTTATATGTATACTATTTCATTGTTGAATAGATCACTCAACATAATTTTGGTGTGTGTGGAAACCATGTTTAAAATCCCATGTTTCTACAAGGCATCGAAACCAATACGGGCTTGATCTTGTCATGAGAGGGATTTGATCATGGAATTTCCGCATTGCAAATCCTTTGTAAATATGTAGGATTAGTGTAAGTGAGAGTGGATTGATTTTTTTTGTGAGTGATTTCTATTGTGTATCCATAGAGATATGTTGAGTTCTTGTTTGTCAATGGCACTAATACATATGAGCAAATTTGTGATGGTTTTTCGTTGCTATTTCCACGTTTCGTCGTTTCAATTACGACAATAATGGTCACGATGTTTCGTGGCACTTATTTCATTGCTATAATGATGAAATTTATAAGCCGTCGATATAGAGATGAAAACTGGCCACCACGTGTCTTCTATATGATGGCCTTGAAATTGATTTTTTTTAATTCATTTTCTACATTTCGTCTCTCTATCGACAAAATTATTGTCCCTATAAAGATGAAAATATAGCCAAAAACTGCTAGGAAAAAATTTGGTTCCACGAAAAAATGTGGAACAGTTTCGATGAATGTTTGTCTCTCTATCGACGAATTCTAGAATTTGAACAAAAAATTCTTCCACACAAAACCGTGGAAAACCAATCTCTATCGACGAAATCTACAAGTTTAACGGTAATTTTTCCATGAAAATGCATCTCTATAGTGACGGTATTCATGGAAAGCCACCCAGGGTTTCGACGGTTTTGTAATACCTACAACGAAAGTTCGTCGATATTGCGACGAAACCCAGAGGTTTAAAAAAAATTAAAAACCATGGAAAGGCACATTCCTTTCCACGGTTTTGGATCTTCAATAAGTGCTTGTGATTGATGTTCAGTCTCGTGGACCTTTTAATTCTATTTTAGACCAGATTTAATCAATGCTATAGAGAATATTTCTAGAAGGTAATTTCGAGCCACAAACTGGGGCAAACCTACCATGCGATTTGATGTTTTAGGGATGAGTTTAATACAGGTAAATGACAGAAATTTCCAGATCTTATAAACCAGAAAATGAAAGATGAATTAAGATTTTAAATGGCATAAAAGCTGTGATTAGTGCCTAACAAATCCAAGTTAGGAATATGGGGTCAATTGAGGATCTCATGGAGGATTTAGTGATTAAAGAGTAGATAGGGTTGAATGGTTCAAACCCAATATGCTCCTTAATAACTAGATCCACTTCAGAAATATTCAATAGGAAAATCCTAAGCTAGACATTAGATATTTGTCAAACAAGAGCCACGCGGTGGTAATGTCACCGCAATTCCTAAAAGTTATTACTACAAGACAAATGCTATAGAATGGAAATATACCTCTGTTTCAACCCCAACATAGCTTCCCATGCCAAACCAGGAAATATATCATAATACACTTGTAATATAACTACAAATGGTAGCTTCAGAGATGGAGGATAAATGATAATTGCTCTTACTAGGTTTTAAAACTCGAGACTCCTCTTCCCCATGAGAAGGTTGGAAGAAGCTTGGATGACAGGAAAATCACCTCCATTTCCACCCAAAAAATGCTTCTCGTGCAATATTTTGGTTTGGTATAAAATAAATGGGAACAAAAAATTCCAAGCTTTTGGTAGAAAATGAAAAATAAAATACAATTTTGAATAGTAATTTAAAGAAATGATGAAGAAATGGAGCCAGAAGCTGAAAACAAACAGTTCTGATAGAGGGAAAGTGGTTGAAAAATAGAGGTGGGCAATGCACGTAGAGAACATAAGAGTGCTAAAAGCAGGGAATGGTACAACAAGAACACAACAAAGACAGTTAAGTCTCATATTCTTATGTTTCTATACAAACATTGGAGAGGAAGCATGATGAAGAGGCTAGAAATGAAAATAGAAAAGTTATATTATACGACAGGTACAAGCAAGTCATATAAAATATTAATGCCCAGGGAGAATGTAGGAAATGCAAGAACCATTACCTTATCAATCACCTTTTTCCAGGTCCATTGGCCCATGTTATCAAGAATATCGTACCTTCTGCAGACATAAGCTGTTCCTCTAGTATGAATGGTTTAGATCCAGAACAAATGAGTCACAACTAGGTCGAAATACTTTCCCTAGAAGCTATAGATTCCTGGAATATGATCTCTGATGGAAGACATGCATAAACACATCAAACACACGACAACATCAAAGATACAAGAAAACTATCCATAGATCTATATCAGTGACTAAGGAATTTGATAATACACATGTGAGATTATAACACAACATATATACAGGAAAGGAACCAACTTTGCAGTAATAGATGAATGAAAGAGTTTACAACCTTTTGCCTTAGTGTCGATGCACTCCTTCACAAGACTAACATCTCATCCCCGATAGCTCCAACTTGCTCCTCGATGCTCTCTAATAGATTAGTCTAGGATGTCAATTCAGAAGCATAACTTTACTCTTTTCTTCTCCCCCTCTCAACCATGGAGTATGAGCCTAGTTTTATAGGGCTCAAAGGGATAGGAATGGTTGAGAAATAGGTGGGTGAGGTGGCCATGAGATCCCCCAAGCATGGATATCGATCTTAACTAACCCAGGTGAGTAGGGATAAGGCTAAACACGAAGCTTTTGTTCTAGAAGATTCATGAAACCTTCTCTTTTTCACTTTTTACCAAGGGAACCGCTTATACTCCCTTATGACATAACGGTGCAAGGTGAGAACCGTGCCAAAGACAAAGGTCAAGGGAGGTGGCACCATCTGTCTTCCAAATAACTCAGGCGGTGCTGTATAAGGTACTTCTTATTAGCTTAAGGGTAAGAGCGGTGTTGGAGTTTTGTATGTAAGATCAACATCTAGAGCACTATTTTCACTTCAATGTTTGGGATTGAGGGAAAATAAATGTGCTAGAGATCTTATCACATGCTGGTGATAGGATTTGGGTATAACAACCCATACCGCTTGCAAAGAGTTGTCCTAATAAACATAAAACCACTATGTTGGCTGGCAATTAAATTTATAAACTAAATAAATAATCCATTCCTAGACCTATACACAAGTGGTCATTTTGCTAGGCATGGAAAATATCAGAATACTCTATGAAATAAAAAAATGGGCATACAGTTAAATCAGCTAATGTAGTTTGGAAAGTGTGTTCTTGGGGTAATTCCACCAAGAGATGTGGTTCTGGAGTCACATTCCACATGTAATGCAAAGGAAATCAACAATCAATCTATCCAGCACACATTTTCCACCAGAATATGAACTCACATTTAAATGCTATATTACAATACCGTTGCCTCACTGATGTGGAAACTTGTGTTTGTATTCGATAAGATTTATTTAACCATTGTATTAAAACGAAAACAACACACAAATTTTAAAGTTTAAGACAAAAATATATTAAATACACATATAAAAAGGTTTATACTAGAAATGTGTGGACATTGTTAATACCACCATCATGTCAAATAATATAAAACAAAACACTGAGGAAAGAGTCATGTTGTCTTACTATATGAATAAAATGTCACTAAATACTCTCAATAAATCTTTGTTATCTATGAAAAGTTTACTTTCCAATAAATAATAGCCCACACGGGTGTGGCTCATTAGCGGTTCAGTTGTTATGAAGTCACTTGTTGTAAATTGGAGGTCACAAGATCTAATCCCACCCAGATTTACTTGTGTCCCATGTCTTGTGACGGGTGTGGGGAACCTAGGGGTATAGTGGTAGTGGGAATGGTTCCATGAACCCCGTGTCACGTGAGTACCAGTCTAGATCCAGTTGCCGATTCCCCTAGTTACTAAAAAAAAACTTTCTAGTAAATAATATTTAGATATGGAAATATTTGTTCTAACAGAATGCACTTTAAGGATCTCATGGAATGCTTTTGTAGCACACATATAAATACATTTTTGGTGACTTATAAAAGAAACTAAATAAATAGTTTAAGGGAGGAATTTTAGGGATGAACCTGCAAGGCTACGAGCATGGGCTTGTTGTGAGAATCATTGCATATGATGTTTCCATCGTTATTCATTCTCCCATTGCATATTCCACATATACTTGGGGACCCCAGTGGATATTTCTTGACCCCTTTTCTATTATGTATTTCTCAGCTTTTCTCCTAACAGTCCTTACAAACTCAGCGGCTGACATCTTTTCAATGACATACTCCAACTGCAGAGTTAAATTCAAACCATTAAGAAGCAAAAGCCTGAACATGAATTTGTTCTCCTCGGTTTCAGGCTTGGGTTTCTTCTTAGGAAGCACTCCAAGGTAGCCTTCATTGTTTCTTCTTTTCCTCATGGTAGAATATTCTGCCATCTTGGACACAAGAAACGACAAACCATAGAGGGAATATTGTGTTCTTTTATCGCAATGCTTGCCTACACTTAGAATTTGCAAGAATTGATGCATGCAACAGGCTTTCGTTATTTTATACAGAGAATTCTATGGCTAGGGTTGATGTCTCACTAATTACTCAAAGCAGTTATGCATGTACAACTCAAGACAAGCTCTGGCGTTCCACAATTGCTACAAAGCTCTACTCAGTAGCCTCAAAATCACTTTGAGCAAACAAAAACATTTTTCCATAGAACATTTGGGATTCAAAATCCAAAAAGTTTCCATTATCAAAGAAAAACTAACAACTGTACTCAAGGTTTAATTGAATTGCAGTACATCTAGTTGACACCTATGACGTCTGACACGCCGCCAATGCTTGAGGAGCCGATATCAAAACCTACATCATTGAAATATAGCCCAATCAACAATCAAATAAATAATATTAAAATAATTCTATTTAATATAAAATTTTAGGGGAGGAAGTTCAAGGATGAACTTGCAGAGCTACGAGCATGGGCTTGTTGTGAGAATCATTGCATATGATGTTTCCTTCATTATTTATTCTTCCATTGCATCTCCCACATAGACTTGGGGACCCCATTGGATATTTATTGACCCCTTTTCTATTATTTATTTCTCATATTTTCTCCTAACATCCCTTACAAACTCGATGATTGACATCTTTTCAATGACATCCTCCAATTGTAGAGTGAAATTCAAACCATTAAGAAGCAAAACCCTGAACATGAATTTGTTCTCCTCGGGTTTAGGCTTGGGTTTCTTCTTAGGAAGCACACCAAGGTAGCCCTCATTGCTGCTTCTTTTCCTCATGGTAGAATATTATGACATCCTGGACACAAGAAATGACAAACCGTAGAGGGAATATTGTGTTCTTCTATCACAATGCTTGCCTACACTTAGAATTTGCAAGAATTGATGCATGCAACAGACTTTCATTAGTTTATACAGAGAATTCTATGGATCGGGTCGATGTCTCACTAATTACTTAAGCAATTATGCATGTACAACTCAAGACAAGATCTATCCTTCCACAATTTCTACAAAGCTCCGCTCAGCAGCCTCAAAACCACTCTGAGAAAACAAGAACAGTTTGCTATAGAACATTCGGGATTCAAACTCCAAAAATTTTCCATTATCAAAGAAAAACTAACAACCGTACTAAGGATTTAATTGAATTGCAGTACATCAAGATGACACCTATGACGTTTGATGCACCGCCAACATTGGAGGAGCTGATATCAAAACCTTTGTCACTGAAATATAGCCCAATCAACAATCAGATAAATAATTTTAAATAATTCTATTTAATATAAAATTTTAAAAACTTTAAAAAACTTTACAACCACGAAAAATTAAACAATGTACGGTTGGTTGGATTAATAGACATAACCCATCCATATATATCATTGCTTGTGGTGACATACCAAGGGTTAAGAGCAACCCAACCAAATTTGAGAAACATGCACACTATTAAACTTTTCAATGACAAGCATCCAATATAATAGAGAAAGGTATTACCCGATTATAATTTATTATCAAGAGACAATTGAAGATGATATCCATTGACCAAGCATCAAGTATCAAAGACATCCAATCAACCATCCATAAGCATCAAATAAGAGTACTAAACAATAGTATAAGAATTCTCTTCACAACTTCTGCTTGTTTTTTACCACAATTAGATATTTCAGTTGGTTGTTATGAAGGCATTTATATTAGTAAGCCACTGCAATCGAGATGTATGAATTTGTAGGCATATCTCTGTATGATAACCTCTTATGGTTCAGTTGATAGAAGAGGAGGAGGTGGAGCTTATGGAAACTGAATAAAATAAGGATGGTGGAAACACACCCAATCCTTCTGTAGATGCAACTATCAATAATTTTGTAAATGGTCATGCTTCCCCTACTAGATCTACATCTCCTGCAGTTGATCACTCACAAGCAGATCTCACTAAGGTTGGTTTCTCTCTCAACATATTTTTTGTTTGACTATAAGATTCCTTGGTCTGTCCTTTGTTGGTAATCTCTATATTCTTCCTATTACTGCACATTGCCCTTTACAATGAGTATTCCCTTGCATCCAGTTTGACATTTAGTATTAGCTTTGAAAAAGGGTTTATTGAATTCTAGTCAAATAATGGCTAGGGAAGTTCACAATAGTGCCACAAATTTAATTGCAATGAAGTTAAATCAATTCCATTTATGGTTGTGGACCTAAGTTACATGATATGGGGAAACATGTATGTGTTTCAAAAACTGAAACAAACTAGAAACATGACCACTCATTTATAAATAGCACATTATATTGGAACTTTGAAAGAAAGGATTATGAATAAATGAGTAAGAACATTTAAATGACAAGCAAAGTTCCACCATCGCTTATATTGGGATCCTCACCATTAGTATCACCCTTTGCCTCCTCATCTAGCCTTTGGATCTACCTCAATCCTCCAGGGACATCGATTAACACCATTCAATTTGATGAAACTACCTAATACAAGCCTTAAAATATCATAGAAAAAGCTCATGCCTAATCAATGATTTTGGCTTGAGTGAAGGGTACATTTTTGCTAAGGCCATCATAGAGGAATTCAACAATTAATGGAACCAACATCGGGTTACATAAAGGGCTTGGTGCTCTTGATTAAATTCCAATCCCATTCCTTGATACCTGATAGAATCCAATCAAACGACTGTAATCTTGCCAATCCTGAAATCCTTTAAACTGTTAAGTCTGTTGAATTTTGAATGGAGTATGAAATTCTACTTTCTCCATATGAAGTCTGATGAGGTTCAAAACTTTCTCAAACATACTGAAACAATTAGTGGTAATGTTAAAAATTTAAGTAAAAGGACAGAAAAGGAAAGATAGAGGAAATGTCAACTTTTACCAGCGTTTTTGGTCAAGTCTAGTAAAAACCTGAGTCAAACCAAGTGAAAATAGGTGGATGTAGAGAAGAAAACATGTTGTATGGACATTGGTATGGCATGGAAATTCTTTTCCAGTTGTAGAAACATGTTTCCATTGGACCTGTCTGTATGGCTGGTAGTGGTAACTGGTAACACATTTCTAGTCTCTACCACACATTCTTGTACCAAAATGTTCATGGCATGCACCTATTCTAGTCTTTACGACAACTTAGCCATGGAATCTAGTGCCATGGAAAATGTATTTGGTTGTAGGGAACCTTCTTTCTATTTAACTACAAGGACAAACAACTATATCTTCTACACAATTGTATTAGTGACCAGTTCCTTTCAATCAATCACTTCTATGAATGAAGAATACATACTAAGTTGATTTACTGCTTATAGTTGCAAATGTAAATGATATCAAGTCAATTTATTCAATTCAAGATATATGGAATTCATAGCAAGGTCATCCAGTAGCACTTTAGCATACAAGAGATCATTAGCCGTGTAAACATATACAATTCAATTGCAGTATTTAACCAACCAATAACCTTCCATTCAAGTATGAGGACTCATATAAATATAGAAGCAATAATACAGTATGACAGTTCTAATTATGACAATTTTATATCAGTAGTGAAGGTTACCAATGTAAGGTGTATAAGAGTTTTAGTTTTGCATTCAATGTAAACCACACCACTCCAAACATTGAACACTATTCTTAGCAATATAGGACAACCACCAAATGTATGTTCCAGACTTTTATCTATGCAAATAATTTAAATTTTCAGACTTTATTTACCTCTCTTAAACAATATCACCATCCAACTAATATTTAACCTTTGATTCAGTTCGATGTTTATTGTGGTTGCAGGTAGGGAGGGCTGTCAAAGTTTGATAGTTTGTAGTTTATTACAGACTGTAGGCAGCAGGTGGAATTGTGTTCATATAGGGCTGTTACAGCCTTGTTTTCGAAATGGTTGCTGAAATGGTAACAACCAACATAGATTCCTCTCAAATAGAATACCTGGTGGCCCTTTAAAGAAAAAACACATGGCATGGAGTTATCTTGGAACCTAAGAAAATTGGGTTTTCGAGTCCATAGAGCACCAGTTATTGTATTATAATTAACACAATAGCCACTTACATATCCTATTAAAAACATTCAAAGTCTAGCTTTGAACTCTCAATTCATGGGAATTTTGACATGATGCCAACTATATGAATCAAATCCATATTTTATGGTGAGGATATGAACTTGCTTACCCTGATCATAAGCCGTGATGTTTGCACAAATCAAAAGCACCATCAAGAAAGGAAAATCATTCGGTCTCATCCCCATCATTAACGCTTGCCAACGCATCTTGAGAGCCTCTTCATCTTTCTCATTCAGAGCATACCCTTTAATCATATAGGTCCACAAAACCACCACATTCCATTCAAGCATATTGTCAAAATATCTCACAATAAGCAAACATAGGCATGTCAGCATTAAAATATCTCATTCCCTTCTTCCTTTTCCTCGATAACTGTTGGTTTTATTTCTCATATTGAATTTCCCAAGTTCACCTGGACATCTCGTGCTTCATGCTTGCAAGGATATTTGAGCCATTTCATCTCTACCACATCCACAACAATGAAAAAAACCATGAATAAAATAAAAACACAATAGGTAATCAAGGAAAACATAGAAGGAAACAAACCTAAAGGTCTAAACATTGCTGCCATTCTGGAGGTGGGGTAGGTGGTTCTAGAAGCATGGGCTCACATGCGAAGGGAGTGGATGATACACTAATAGAAAAAGTCCTTCGCCCACCCTTCCTATAAAAAAAACATCATAGCCTGTTCCAGATCCTTCAGCGAAAGTTCGAAATCGAAAACCCCCAAATGGGAGCTGGGCAGATCCTGCGCGGGTGTTTTTGAGTGCTAATGAGCTAGTGCGCTGGTGTTTTTGAATTCTATGTTTTTTAGTTTGTTTATTTGCATATTTTATTTTTCGTGTTTTGTTTTGTTTTTTTAATTTTACATATTTATCTTTTGTTTAGTTTATTTTGAGTTTTTTTATTTGCATATTTTATATTTTGTTGCATTTTAAATTAACTATAGTTAAACAACTCTATGTTTTTAATTTAGTGTAGTTTAATTTAATTTAATTTAATTTAACTATGACTTTGTCATAATTTGTATTGGTTGCATTGCTTATAGTGAGATCCTATACATAAGTCCCTTGAAGGACGAACACGGTGATGATGACGATGATCATGATGAAAATGAAGACGACGAAGATGATGGTGATGAAGACAACAACGACGATGATAATCATCATCATTATCCTCATCATCATCCTTGAAATAATAGAATGTGTATGGTTCATTGATGAACTTTTCCACACCACGGAGATGCAAATGCTATTTATTATTTTTACAAATTTTCAATTACTCATTAGAAAATATTTTTTTATATATTTATTTGTTGAAATTGGATATAAGAGCCGATTAAACTTTTGTTCATTGTAACAATGAAAATCATTCATATAATTAAATTTGAATTAATTATCTACAAATCATATATTTTTAAAATAATATTTATTTTTATTTCTTAATTATTGTGCTTGGATAAGCACGTTGATTACACCTTTGTTCATAGTCACAATGTACATCATTCATATATTTAATCAATAACATAAAATTTTGTGACATTAGAGAATACGATAGATGAAGAACCCATTTTATTATATAAGAATAAGAAACTAAAAATTGGGACATCATACAAGTCCACGATAATCAAAATGTCATTCTTACATTATTACAATTATTGATAACTTACAATTACTTATATAATATATGATACAAGTTGAATGTGATTGTCATTGATGTCAAAGTAGTTCAGTGAATGACAAAAGGATAACCAAAGACATGATGGCAGGGTAAACTCAGTGAGACCTATATCTTCTTCTTTCAGGTGTTCTTTTGAGAACCGGGGCCATGGTCAGATAGATATTTCAACAAACTATGGGATGGCAGGTCATGGCGGGCATTTTCTTCTTCTTATGAATTATGGTGGTCATTTTCATAAGGCTGCTTTAGGGAAGTTTTTCAACACTTGTCAAAATCCCCAAATTATCATACTGTTACCAACTACTACCAAGCCCCTGCAATTAGAGCAAGGGAAATAACATTTTCCATCTCCCCTCGCCTCTAATGTCGCTCTAAACTGAGCAAGCTTCCTTGCATTTTCATTCATCGTGAAAAATCCTTGTAGTGACAAGTAATTGTCTTACCTACACCATACCAAACAATAACTTGTCAAATACATTAGATACAAGTATATTTCTAAATGCAGTATAATATATAACAATTTCTATAAAGAAAAACATGAAGACTGTGATGAATAGGATTGTCATTGATGACAACATTAATGACAAACATTTTGGAAAAATATGGTAATTTGGTGAAAAATAGGAAAATGACTAAGTATGGGGAAATTAGTAAAAATTGCCTTAGGGAAATGCACGCCAAAATTTATAGGAGAATATAAATGCCCACACCAGTACATGGGGGTCCTGTAGATTGTTGTTTTTCCTACCTAACCATGTCTTCAATTTGTCCTGAAAGTGCGTGAGGGAGAAGCTATGGACATTCCAAAACAGGGGTTTGTGCCAAAGCAACCAAAAATGTAGTAAGTAGCCTCAGAAAGATGCCCACCCTAAATTATGGGTTAGAGTAAATGCCCACAACACATGGGGGTATTGTAGTGTATTGGTTTGTCTACCTAACCATGGTATTATTTCTCCTTAAGCATGTCTGAAGAAAAAGTTGAATCTTCCAAAATGAGGTTTCAAAATAGTGTTTTAGGCAGATTGGACCAGACTAAGAAAATTGTCCAAGTGTTGAAAAAACTGGCTCACGTGGCCTTGGGAAAATGCTTGTCGTACCTTATAGGTGTATGATAAAAATTATATGAAGCTATCATCCTACAGCTTTTTGAAGAGGCTATCTCACCATGGTATCATTTCATAAAGAAGATGTTTGATGACAAAGATAATGGTCTACCAAAATAGAGTTTCAGGCTCTTTTGCACTATTCCAATACTGGCAAAACTGCCTCAGTGGCCTCAGGGAAATGCCTGCCCTATCTCATAGGATGATGAGAAAAATAATATGAAAGTGTTAGGATATAGATTGTTGATGGGTGCATCTAACCATGGTATCAATTATCCTATGGAGTGTTTTATGAGAAAGATATAAATCTGCCAAAAGTAAGAAAAATATTATTTTGCATTTTAAGAACACAAGAAAATTGGTTGTGTTAGATTCAGGAAATTGAAAAGGAATTTTAATATGCCTGGAAGGAGGGGTTATTTTGATGATAAAATTCATCATGTAGCATAGTCATGTTCCTTGGTGAACTGACTATCCAACCATACCTTCAAGTTGTCTTATGATGGTCTCATATGCAAAATATCAATCTACCAAAAATAGGAAAAATAATATTTTGCATAGTGAGAACAAAAGAAAATTGACCGAGTGTTAAAAATAGGAGTTTGAGAGGTCAGTTGGAAATGCCCGCCAAGGGCTGTCTTTGTGCAAGTAAATTTATCAAATTTCATGGATCCATTCTTTGGTAAGTTTTCCATCTGCTCCTAACTTCAGGTCTCCATAGAGTGTTCACACGTATGAAATAAGAGTCTGTCAAAACGGGAAGAAATATTTTTTGATGTTCAAAAGAGGTTGAGAAGCTATTTTGAAATTCTTGCTAGAGGTTGTGTGTGTGTCAACGGATTTATCTTGTGATATGGTCTTGTTCATTGTTGAAATGGCTATCTATCCATGCTTGTAGGTTTCCTTATGGTGATCACATGAGGGAGAAATCAATCTGCCAAAGTAGAAGAAAAATTGTTTTTTACAAGTTAAAAACAATTTTGTCGAAGTGTTAAATTAAACAGTTTGGAAGCCTATTTTCAAATGGTCTTTAGATAATGCGTGTGTATCAAAAAGTTCAAAAGGTGACATGGATATGATCCTTGTTGAGGTGGCTATCCAGCCATACTTTTAGTTTGCATTATGATGGTCATATATGCAAAAGATGGACCTGCAAAGTTAGTAAAAAATAATAAATAGAGTTTATTAAATAAGAAGCTACAGGAATGTATTTAGAAAAATAAACAAAAATTTAATAAAAAGAATTAGGATAGAGTTTTGAAGAGAAACATCTTACTATTGGAGTGATGCATTGTTTAGAAGAAGTTTTAATTGATTATTTCATTAAAACAATAAATAACAAACAGAGATTCGAAGAGGTGTCTAAGCATGATGACATGGCTAAGTAGCCTCAGAAAGATGTCCGCCCTAAATTATGGGTTAGAGTAAATTCCCGCAGCACATGGGGGTCTTGTAATGTGTTGGGTTGTCTACCTAAACATGGTATTATTTATCCTTAAGCATGTCTGAAGAAAAATTTGAATCTGTCAAAATGAGGTTTTAGAATAAATTTTGGAGAAAGTCCTGAAAATGACAAAGTGTTGGAAAACTAGCTCAGGTAACCTTAAGAAAATGCCCGCCACAAATTGTGTGTTGAAGAAAATGCCCGCACCATATGGGGGTATTGTAGATTTATATTTGTCCTACCTAACCATGTCTTCAGACTGTCTTGGAAGTAGCTGAGGAAGAAGTTATGAACCTTTGAAAACAGTGTTTTAGGCAGATTGGACTAGGTTACGAAAATTGACCAAGTGTTGGAAAAACTAGCTCATGTGGCCTTGGGAAAATGCCCGCCGTACCTTATAGGTGTATGATAAAAATTATCTGAAGCTATGATCCTACAACTTGTTGAAGAGGCTATATCACCATGGTCTCATTTCTCAAAGAAGATGTTTGATGACAAAGATAATGGTTTACCAAAATATAGTTTCAGGTTATTTTGCACTATTCCAGTATTGGCAAAACTGCCTCAGTGGCCTTAAGGAAATTCCCTCCTTATCTCATAGGATGATGAGAAAAATAATATGAAAGTGTTAGGCTATAGCTTGTTGATGGGTGCATCTAACCATGGTCTCAGTTATCATGTGGAGTGTTTTATGACAAAGATATGAACTTGCCAAAAGTAAGAAAAACATTATTTTGCATTTTAAGAACCCAAGAAAATTGGTTGTGTTAGATTCAGGAAATTGAAAAGGCATTTTAAAATGCCTGCAAGGACGGGTTATTTTGATAATAAAATTCATCAGGTAGCATAGTCATGTTCCTTGGTGAACTGAATATCCAGCCATACCTTCAGGTTGTCTTATGATGGTCTCATATGCAAAATATCAATCTGCCAAAAATAGGAAAAATAATATTTTGCATAGTGAGAACAAAAGAAAATTGACAATGTTAAAAACAGGAGTTTGAGAGGTTAGTTGGAAATGCCTGCCAAGGGCTGTCTTTGTGCAAGTAAATTTATCAAATGTCATGGATCCATTCGTTGGTAAGTTGTCCATCTACTCCTAACTTCAGGTTTCCATAGAGTGTTCACACGTGTGAAAAATGAGGCTGCCAAAATGGGAAGAAATATGTTTTGATGTTCAAAAGAGGTTGAGAAGCTATTTTGAAATGCTTGCCAGAGGTTGTGTGTGTGTCAACAGATTTATCTTGTGATATGGTCTTGTTCATTGTTGAAATGGGTATCTAGCCACGCTTGTAGGTTTCCTTATGGTGATCACACGAGGGAGAAATCAATTTGCCAAAGTAGAAGAAAAATTGTTTTTACAAGTTAAAAACAATTTTGTCGAAGTGTTAAATTAAACAGTTTGGAAGCCTATTTTCAAATGATATCTAGATAATGCGTGTGTATCAAAAAGTTCAAAAGATGACATGGATCTGATCCTTGTTGAGGTGGCTATCTATCCATACTTTCAGTTTGCATTATGATGGTCATATATGCAAAAGATGGACCTGCAAAGTTAGTGAAAAATAATAAACAGAGTTTATTAAATAAGAAGCTACAGGAATGTATTTAGAAATATAAACAGAAATTTAATAAAAAGAATTAAGACAGAGTTTTGAAGAGACACATCTTACTATTGGAGAGATGCAATGTTTAGAAGAAGTTTTAATTGATTATTTCATTAAAACAATAAATAACAAACAAAGATTCAAAGAGGTGTCTAAGCATGATGAGATGGCTAAGTAGCCTCAGAAATATGCCTGCCCTAAATTATGGGTTAGAGTAAATTCCCACAGCACATGGGGGTCTTGTAGTGTGTTGGGTTGTCTACCTAACCATGGTATTATTTCTCCTTAAGCATGTCTGAAGAAAAAGTTGAATATGCCAAAATGAGGTTTCAGAATAAATTTTGGAGAGAGAAAATGACTAAGTGTTCAAAAACTAGCTTAGGTAGGCTTAAGAAAATGCCCGCCACAAATTGTGTGTTGAACAAAATGCCCACACCATATGGGGGTATTGTAGATTGATATTTAGATTACCTGACCATGTCTTCAGTCTGTCTTGGAAGTAGCTAAGGAAGAAGTTATGAATATTCCAAAACAGTGTTTTAGGCATATTGGACTAGGCTAAGAAAATTGTCCAAGTGTTGGAGAAACTGGCTCATGTGGACTTGGGAAAATTCCCACCGTACCCTATAGGTATATGATAAAATTTATATGAAGCTATCATCCTACAACTTGTTGAATAGGCTATCTCACCATGGTTACAGTTCTCAAAGAATATGTTTGATGACAAAGATAATGGTTTTCCAAAACAGAGTTTTAGACTGTTTTGCACTATTCCAGTACTGGCAAAACTGCCTCAGTGGCCTCAGGGAAATGCCCACCTTATCTCATAGGATGATGAGAAGAATAATATGAAAGTGTTAAGCTATAGTGTATTGATGGGTGCATTTAACCATGGTCTCATTTATCCTGTGGAGTGTTTTATGACAAAGATATAAATCTGCCAAAAGTAAGAAAAATATTATTTTGCATTTTAAGAACACAAGAAAATTGCTCGTGTTAGATTCTGAAAATTGAAAAGGCATTTTAAAATTCCCGCAAGGAGGGGTTATTTTGATGATAAAATTAATCAGGTAGCATAGTCATGTTCCTCGGTGAACTGACTATCTATCCATACCTTCAGGTTGTCTTATGATGGTCTCATATGCAAAATATCAATTTGCCAAAAATAGGAAAAATAATATTTTGGATAGTGAGAACAAAAGAAAATTGACCCAATGTTAAAAATAGGAGTTTGAGAGGTCAGTTGGAAATGCCCGCCAAGGGTTGTCTTTGTGCAAGTAAATTTATCAAATGTCATGGATCCATTCTTTGGTAAGTTGTCCATATGCTCCTGACTTAAGGTCTCCATAGAGTGTTCACACGTGTGAAATAGGAGTCTGCCAAAATGGGAAGAAATATTTTTTGATGTTCAAAAGAGGTTGAGGAGCTATTTTGAAATGATTGCCAGAGGTTGTGTGTGTGTCAAAAGATTTATCTTGTGATATGGTCTTGTTCATTGTTGAAATGGCTATCTAGCCATGCTTGTAGGTTTCCTTATGGTGATCACATGAGGGAGAAATCAATCTGCCAAAGTAGAAGAATTTGTTTTTTTACAAGTTAAAAACAATTTTGTCGAAGTGTTAAATTAAACATTTTAGAAGGCTATTTTCAAATGATCTCTAGATAATATGTGTGTATTAAAAAGTTCAAAAGGTGACATGGATCTGATCCTTGTTGAGGTGGCTATCCAACCATACTTTTAGTTTGCATTATGATGGTCATATATGCAAAATATGGACCTGCAAAGTTAGTGAAAAATAATAAACATAGTTTATTAAATAAGAAGCTACAGGAATGTATTCAGAAAAAATAAACAGAAATTTAATAAAAAGAATTACGAGAGAGTTTTGAAGAGACACATCTTACTATTGGAGAGATGCAATGTTTAGAAGAAGTTTTAATTGATTATTTCATTTAAACAATAAATAACAAACAGAGATTTGAAGAGGTGTCTAAGCATGATGACATGGCTAAGTAGCCTCAGAAAGTTGTCCGCCCTAAATTATGGGTTAGAGTAAATGCTCGCAACACATGGGGGTCTTGTAGTGTGTTGGTTTGTCTACATAACCATGGTATTATGTGTCCTTAAGCATGTCTGAAGAAAAAGTTGAATCTGCCAAAATGAGGTTTCAAAATAAATTTTGGAGGAAGTCCTGAAAATGACTGTTGGAAAACTGGCTTAGGTAGCCTTAAGAAAATGCCTGCCACAAATTGTGTGTTGAAGAAAATGCCCGCACCATATGGTGGTCTTGTAGATTGATATTTGGCCTACCTAACCATGTCTTCAGACTGTATTGGAAGAAGTTATGAACCTTCCAAAACAGTGTTTTAGGCAGATTGGACTAGACTACGAAAATTGTCTCTATGTTGGAAAAACTGGCTCATGTGGCCTTGGGAAAATGCCTGTCGAACCTTATAGGTGTATGATAAAATTTATCTGAAGCTATCATCCTACAACTTGTTGAAGAGGCTATCTCACCATGGTATCAGTTCTCAAAGAAGATGTTTGATGACAAAGATAATGGTCTTCCAAAATAGAGTTTCAGGCTATTTTGCACTATTCCAGGACTGGAAAAACTACCTCAGTGGCCTCGGGGAAATGCTCACCTTATCTCATAGGATGATGAGAAAAAAATATGAAAGTGTTAGGCTATAGCTTGTTGATGGGTGCATCTAACCACAGTATCGGTTATCCTATGGAGTGTTTTATGACAAAGATATAAATCTGCTAAAAGTAAGAAAATTATTATTTTTCATTTAAAGAACACAAGAAAATTGGTTTAGATTCAGGAAATTGAAAAGGAATTTTGAATTTCCATAAGGAGGGGTTATTTTGATGATAAAATTCATCAGGTAGCATAGTCGTGTTCCTTGTTTAACTGACTATCCAGCCATACCTTCAGGTTGTCTTATGATGGTCTCATATGCAAAATATCAATTTGCCAAAATAGGAAAAATAATATTTTGCATAGTTAAGACAAAAGAAAATTGACCAAGTGTTAAAAATAGGAGTTTGAGAGGTCAGTTGGAAATGCCCGCCAAGGGTTGTCTTTGTGAAAGTAAATTTATCAAATGTCATGGATCCATTCTTTGGTAAGTTGTCCATTTTCTCTTGACTTCAAGTCTCCATAGAGTGTTCACACGTGTGAAATATGATTTCTGCCAAAATGGGAAGAAATATGTTTTGATGTTCAAAAGAGGTTGAGAAGCTATTTTGTAATGCTTGCCAGAGGTTGTGTGTGTGTCAAAAGATTTATATTGTGATATGGTCTTGTTCATTGTTGAAATGGCTATCTAGCCATGCTTGATGGTTTTCTTATGGTGATCACATGAGGGAGAAATCAATCTGCCAAAGTAGAAGAAAAATTGTTTTTACAAGTTAAAAACAATTTTGTCTAAGTGTTAAATTAAACAGTTTGGAAGGTTATTTTCAAATGAACTCTAGATAATGCATGTGTATTTAAAAGTTCAAGAGGTGACGTGGATTTTTTCCTTGTTGAGGTGGCTATCTAGCCATACTTTCAGTTTGCATTATGATGGTCATATATACAAAAGATGGACCTGCAAATTTAGTGAAAAATAATAAACAGAGTTTATTAAATAAGAAGCTACAAGAATGTATTTAGAAAAATAAACAAAAATTTAATAAAAAGAATTAAGACATAGTTTTGAAGAGACACATCTAACTATTGGAGAGATGCAATGTTTAGAATAAGTTTTAATTGATTATTTCATTAAAACAATAAATAAAAAACATAGATTCGAAGAGGTGTCTACGCATGATGACATGGAAAGGTGTAATTGGAACAAGACATGAAGGACATAGATGACTAAGGACATGCATAATGACATTGAAAAGCAAGCATGATAAGCACAGAACATCTAGAGAGTCAAATGACCCATTCTGTGGTCATTTGAAGATGATTTGGGCAAGACAAAGATGTTGGTGCAAAGATGACAAGGAGATGGTGACATGAGGTAGTCAGTTTCATAAAAATTACTATTTATCCATGGAGACATCATATATGAACAAGTTTAAACGTCTCTATGAAAAATATAAGGGCACATGGATGGCCTAAGGCCGGGGTATAGGCGACTTCTGTCATATACATAAAATACTATACCACACATAGCCAGTCAAACCCAGACCCAAGAAAAAAGATGCAACAACTGGGGCAAAAAAGCACTGTCTATTTTATTATTATTGAGGGTTTCCATTTCAGGATTTCTCTATATGGTCGGACAGAAGATAGAAGCAAGCTTTTGCTTTGATGTTCAACGTTGAATTCATTCTTACTGGCTTGAATATGAACCAAGAATATGAATCGAGGGAGAGCTAGAATTCACTTCTCACCCAGAACAAGTTTACTTTGTTATGCAAATAGCGAGATCTTCTTAGTTAGATGTGGACGAAAATGCATGAGTTGACTCGCACGAAAAAAACCAAGAGTCGTTGAAAGCTGGCATTGGTTTAGCGGGTGTGCAAAGATAGCCATATATCGTCTATATAGAGACGAAAGTTCGTCAAAAATTAAAAAAATGTCGATATTGCCATGGTTTTTCCACCATGATAAAAAAATGAAGTATTAATCCACGAATGTTCAAAACGTGGAAATATTTCGTGGAAAAATCTGCCCAAATGTATTAGTGTGGTGTTGTATGTAAAAATTGTTCATTCCATTGGTTTTTTCCATTGTATTTCCCATTGTGTAAGATCCATATATAGCATGGATAGATATTGGAAGTCACTACTAAATTGTAGAAACTTGGATAACATGTTTCTATTTAAACATGCACTTAGTGGTGCCTGAAGGTGTTCCTGCACATTATGTCTCAACATTTGGTCTCTATGAGATAGGATAAAACCAGGGGGGTGACAACCCTTATGATTTTTGAACAATTTCAACGCAACAACAACCCTTAAGGGGTTTGACCCATTTCAACAAAAAAAAATGATGAAAATTTCAAAAAAATGAGTGAATCAGGATATAATTTTACCTAAAAACAAAAAATAAACTCACCAAAAAAAATCCACTTATTAACTCACTCCATTTTTAAAATTCTACACTCTAAAACTGATCCAGTCAGCATCCGACAGGTTCTCCTTGGAAGCTGACAGGTTAACCTTCGACAGGTTTTCCTTGACATATTCAGCTGACAAGTTCACATTCGACAGGTTTTCCCTCAACAGGTGCGCCTCAAATACAACATACCAACATGCTCTACGACGATTGAAATTCTGACCGTTATAACTTCTTGTAATTGAACATAGAGGGTATTCACCCAAATGTCTCAACATCCTATATAAGCATGTACATTATGTAATATAGACATGTTTCTGATCATCTATCTGATTCCTCCATCTTTCATGGAACATAAGTAATAAATTGGTTTGAATTCGAACCAATTTATAGGAAGATGGAGGAATTATTGCACTCTTCCTATACATTAAAATGAAGTTACAAGTACATACCAACATCTTATCCGAAGTTGGTAAAAGCTAGTCCTTCAAGCTTATCACAAGCTAGGAATCTCCAATGCTCTCCAAACCCTAGCTAGGCCATCCACCAGTGATGACACAACCTAACCAGCAATACAAATACCTAGCAAGACATCCCACCAAGATATCTCACAAATATTAGCCATACCAAAGCCTCCATGACAAGTTAGAATCAACAGAAAGAGCTAGAATACCTGGGTCCTTCCCACACAATGACTGAAACCCTAGCAATTCAAGTCTTCTCTAGGAATTTCCTCTCACAAACCTTATAACCTTCCTCCCTTGTTGCATAAAGGAAAGTACAATTAGAAGTTCATCTTCAAGATACAAATGACCTAATGAACTCTCACACATATCTAATACTTTAATAATCATTCCAAATTCATAAAAGAGTTTGATAATAGAATTTTCTATGCCAATCTTATTGTCTTTGCAGGTATGCAATGGTATAGGTCGGAATTGACGTGAAATAAACCCCATCACATAACCCGCAAATCCACTAAACAATTGACTAACCATATAACCTATTAACACAATATCCACTCTCTCATTAAACCACTACCACTAATGCATAACCCACTCCCCACTAAACCAATATTATATTACCATTATAACAATTAAACATTTCATCCACTAACACACTAATCAGTAACACAGTAATGGATAACACCCAAATTCATGATGAAAACTAACCATTGACCTAGTTATCCACAAACAATTAGCCCACTAAAATATTAAGTGACTAACACAATAACCAAATAACATACTAATCATTGAACCAAATAACATACTAATCATTGAGCCGCTAACTCTGTAATTACTAAATTGATAACCTTCTAACCCATTAACCATTTGAAGACTAACACACTAAACTACTAACCAATATATTTCCAACACATTAAGCCACTGAACCCTCTAATTTTATTTCAAACCTACTAACCTCTAACTCATTAACTAATAACCATTAATTACTATTTGTACCTTGTAAAAACACAGTTAAAAGCTTCTTTTTCTTTAAATGGATTTTGTTTTAAAATATTAGTAAATTGAAATGAAAAAAAATCACTTTAACTTTGTTTGCTTCACAAACATATATAATGAACTTATAATATGCCTTGAGGGGTTGCTCAACAAGTTTTTTTTCAAGAAGAAAAAGACAGTTCCTTGATATTCAATTACGAATCAAAGGTAACAATACCATGCTCAAGATACAAAATATCAAGATATAACATTCAAGACTATGACCATCAGAGAAGTACTTGGGGAGATAGTCCCTAGCTTGTCAAAGAAAAATCCAATATTTTGATCGATAAAGATCTAAGATTATAAACAAAGAAAACAATGAGGGTCTTGTCAGTTTATCCAAAGAAGCTCTTGAGGGGCGAGTTGAGACCCCTTCAACTAAACAAAGTGATGCCAAAAAGATCAGAAAGGCATCCATAAATAGGCTCATACCATAAAAAACTCAATATTTACGTGAAATATGAGAAGAGACAAGATGCAGGGCATACTCATCCTTCAAATAGTTGGCTAGTATTGCTCCCGATCATCTCTCCATCTAAAATTTCAAAATATGATAGAATCCCCATATTGAGTAAAAGTCCTTCTTTGGATAAAGCATCAGCAATCGAATTGTGTTCTTTGTAAATATGCGAGAAACTAAAAGATAGAAAAGAGGATTTTAATGATACAATACGTTCACACCAGTGAACCACATATAACACATTTAGACCAGCCTTTGTATTTTCCCAATTTATCACAACTGTGAGTCACCCCATACCATGAGAGAGGGTAAACCCAGAGAGGCTACAAAATACAGAAGTGACCAGAGAGCCACCAACTCTGCCCGAGTGTTAGTGAACTATCCAACCCCCAATTTGGACCAATATATACTTTATGCCATATTATTATCTAATTATATATACACTTGCTTAATTACAAGCATGCCTGCTTGATTTTAAAGTGAGTTTTTGATGATTTTTGTATGTGAAATGATATGGTCTAAATGGATAATAGTTTAGGGATTTGATATACAAGAAAAGGATGATCTCCTTCATTAATCAATCCAAATATAGTCCCTTAACCATATTTCGAGTTGATAACTACGTGATGATCAATAGTTTCGAACGACGACCGATTGTGTTTTTGAAGAACTCTTCCAAGTTAATGCCAGGCTGGACTTCATTCTTATAGACCTTAGATTTGAGTGGAGCTTTAATCTTTCACAGGGCCTTCCACCACCAGACCACTCAGTTTTATTTCACGAACATTTCTTTATCCCCATTATGTTAGGTCCCTACCCTAACCTCCTTACATTTTGTTACCAAGGAGTTAATAATTGATTTATGAATGCATCTTATTTGAAAGAGGCTAATTAGGTAGTTAGTTGGTAGTTAATGTAAAAGGGTCCTATTTATTAAATAAGTCCCTCTAAGTGTTTGGTATTCATTAGTGATGGCACCACAAGTAGTTAGGGTTTTGCTAGAGATAAACTATTTATATAGCTAGTGTTGAATATTTTCTCAAAGGAATTTATCTCCTCGAAGAGGTCCATGAACATTGCTCTCACTTTGCTAGATTATCAATGCAAAGAAATTTTATAAACCTTTTTAGATTCACTATGGTGCATCATGGACTCTATGCTTGTTTTGCAACATATGGGATTTGAGAAATTTATTGTATCAACCACTTGAGCTAGACCACCAGGATTTTCTCTATTAGATTATTACAATTATGAGGACATGTTTTCCTATTTTGATTTCATCGTTATTTATTTATTTATTCCATTTCACCAGCCTATTTCCCAGTATCTTTAGTCTTCTACTTTTGTAGTATATGTAGAATATACTTGTCTTAAAATTAGTATTAAAGTCTCAAATTCAAACAAGAAACCTCTTTTCCAAACAAGAAATATATGAAAACTTCCATCAAACATTGTCTTTAGCTGTTGGTACATCGCTTCAGGATTGTTTTAAGGCTGCTACAAGTCTGAGTTTCCACAATTTTGATACTACCATGAACTTCAATACGACCCAGATTTTCTAATAAGGTTTATTTTCAAACCTAGAGTCCCCAAACTTGCATGAAGAGAGGATTTGTGGTTGTTATGACCTCATGACTATTCATATTTGATGTTTGTCACCTCCATAGGTTGTTGTTGAATTTTAAGGACGTGGGCTATACACAAATACACCCAAACCTACCTCAAAAACACCATCAAACAATTTTTTTGGGACAAACTTACAAAACCCTAAACTGCACTAGCTACGTAAATCCACACCCATGCTTGAGTGCACTACTTTACACTCAGATTGACCAGTTAAAGGATTACACATGGCATCTTATCCAACACCATCAAACAATTTTTTTGGGATAGACTTACAAAACCCTAAACTATACTATCTAGGGAAATCCACACCCATGCTCGAGTGCACTACTTTACACTCAGATTGACCAGTTAAACAATTACACATGACATTATATACACCATTAATGGGTCAAAACCGATCAACAATGGAAACATGGCATCACATGTCAGTGCAAAGAAGGCAATTGATGTCTGGCCTTCAACCATGTCAAAAGATGATTAATCTAAGCATTGTAGGGGAACAACCCAGGAGTCTTCGAACTGTAAAACCAAGGCAAGACTAGTATCCCAGCCAAGACAAACCTATAATCCCATCACAGCAACCCAACCCAACCCCGTGCATTCAATCCCGAATAGGATCTATGACAATGTTCCATTTCTGCAAGTTATTTCGGGGTATAGCTCTCTGTGGTGGGGGTCGATTTTGAGGAGAGGAAAGACAATTTCTATTGGAGTTGGAAGTGGTTAAAAATTATTATCGTTCTGCAATTAAAAGACCATGTATAAAACCTAAGACCATGAATAAATAAGAGCTTTTGGCTCTCACAATTAACCTACTTACATACCGAAGACATTGCAGGCACTCATATTGAAGGTGCAGTAAATTTGTTAGCAGCTCGTGAAGACAAATTGCAGAGAACCGACAGAGAGAAATTTCAGAGATCTCCATGAACACCTTCAACAGAAATCGCAACATGTACTGAAGTTGTGAATTCCAGTTAGAGAAATCGCATGCAATGGCCAAAACACAAGTCATGTCAAGACAAAAAAATTGCATATTGTGCAGAAGCTTCCAATCGTTGACAAAAAATCTAACCTCCTCTATTGATATCATTTCCATTTTGCATGTCAACGCCTTGTGCAAAAAGACCCGCGTAGGTAGTGAACCATATAGTTTTCAACTAGTTATGATGAAATATGGTTTTTGTGACAACTTTTCTTGGTGGAAAAAAGTAAACATATATGCTAACATATGCTAATCAAAGAAACATATGATAACATATGCTTATGTAAAAATATATGCTAATCAAAGAAACATATGCTAACCCTTATGCATGCATATTAATAAACAAACCATCCAAAACCTAAATTTTGAATTGTTTAAACCATATATGGCGGAGAACCAAAGGAGTTATTTAGTATCCAAACGAAAGGGAAATCACAACTAACTGAATATCACATGAG
>LPNX010499255.1:145606-199771 GCA_001517045.1 Pseudotsuga menziesii
TTGAAATTTTTTTCCAGTTGTTCTATACCTATGATTCTTAAAGAGGAAGTGCCTATGCTCATCAAATGCCTCCTTTCTTAAGGTTTTTAAGCGATGCGATTTGATCTTAGGACCACAAATTGGACATGCAAATATTCCCTTTGTTTGAATACTGTTGGGTGTTATAACGTCTAGATTAATTCACCTAATATTTAATTATCGACCGGGGTTGGTAGGCTTAGAGTTGACACAAAATATATGCGAAGGTAGAGGGGTTTTGATGGTGTCGCGTAAATATTTTAACAAACAAAAGATCGAAATATCTTTCAAAATGAAAAACCAAGTCAAACTCGTAAGAATTCAACTATTAAAGTAATTGAACCGAAACAAAATACGAAACTAAATAATTGATAATTTATTATAAGAAATAACTTTAAATTGAAGAGATATTATCAACAACTAAATTTTTAAATGGAAAACTAATATTCAAGGAAGACCTAACTTATAATCAAGTATAAAACTTAATAAAAAGAAACAAGTAGAAAACTTAATAGGAATATCTTTGAATTCTGTCCTACAAGTCACTTTCAGTAATCACACAATGTAAAAGGAACAATCCTACGAAGTACTAATAAAAGTAACACATCTAATACTAAGTCTTACATGCGAGCAAATAAATTAATCCAAAGGCATTAACATAAAAGAATACAACAGTGAAAAGGAGTCAGAAAATAAGTTTAAGAAACAAAACACAACATAGCTTAACACATGCTCAAGGTGAAAAGAATTAAGGTAACTTTTAATAAATAACCTAAAACAATCCAAATTTAAATTTAATATTAAATAAAACTATCATCTAACTATCTCAGTCAAAGCATACTTCAAATACTAAAGAAACAAAACTTAAAACAATTTCAAAACACATTAAAAACACTAAAAACGAAATGATGGGCTGGATAACAGACTGAACTGTAGGTCTAAAAGGGGTGACTGAATGACAGTTTAAATAGGTTGTCCAAATGATAGTCTGCATAGTTAAAATGACATAAATTAATCTAAATGATCTAATATTCAGCTGAATTCATGCAGATGTAAATCTAATGCATAAAGGCAATGAGTAAACCTACTTATTAAGAAAATTTGAGAGTGAAATGAACTTAAAAAAATTCATAAACATAAAGCAATCATTAAGAAATAAACTGGAATTTAAATAAACTTATACAGAAAAGAAATAAACATAATTAATTCTACTTTAACTTGATAACAATGATCTATTCTATCTACTTGTAAATGAATTGAATAGTAATGCTGGAGATAAAATGACTGACAACAAATTTGAAATCAAACTATGCGCGTAGTTAACTATTTAATTTCAAAAATAAAATTGCATTACAGGAAATAACAATAATCTAATGAAAATAAACTAAACTAATTATAACAGAAAGAAAAGAACAAAATTACACAAAAGAATTAACCTTTGGGTGATGAGGGGCCCTCTCAGCAATCAGGGGTGTTTCCTGGGGTGTTGATGAGGGGCCCTCTCAGCAACCCTCTCAACAATAAGGGGTGTTTACTGGCTAATGCTTACTCAAACGCAATCATAAACAACAAAGCATATGGCTCTATTAAAACAATGGAATAGAGTTACATAATTCTTCTCTTCAAAAATGACTATCTAACAAATGAAATGATAAACTCTCTAACTTTTCACATGGAGGTGTTTATATACAATGTTTACAGGGATGAGCAAGTCGACCCTTTAGTGGTCGAATTCTTTCTAAATTTATTCAACCATAAAGGCATCTAACTAATCAAACTCCAACGCACAGTGTCCTCCTTCTTCAGCGCACATCGACTCTCTTCATTGCATGATGTAGCACACAGGCTCCTTTGTTAGCGTGAACATATCTCTTGAGCATGCGTGATGTGGCACACAACTCCTTCTTTAGCGTAGTAGGTGGACTAGTGTTGGACAGAGGAGAGTGCATGGAGGTGAGTCTTCTAGAACACGGCTAATGCATCAACCCAACGCATGGACTATTGGTGAGGTGTGAAATGAAGGAGGTTGCAGGCTAGAAGATCATCTAGAATGTGAGCTTAATTACCCAGATACATGGATAGTAAACAGTTTGCAGGATTTTCCAACGTCGTAATGCCTTAAATAAATACTCAACAATGCATGGTTTGTTCGACGAACTAAACGATGAGCTGGACCGTGAGCTAGATATGTTGTGCGCATATCTAGGACGAACACGATGTTTGTTTGCTGGTGCGCTTAAGGACTATGGTCTATAGTAACAACATTTTAATGCCTAGAAACCTTTCCAACGAATATCTCGCAACGAGATGGATGATGAGCTGGACGTGCTGTGCGCATGGCTAGCTGAATGCGCGTTTGTTGTTAATTCATCCAAAAAGATTATATAACCTGCAAACAAATGTACATATCAATTAATATATCAAATGCGCTTCAAACAATGTCACTTTTAATCAATAAAATCATAAAATGATAATAATAATAAAGGATTTTACTTAAACCTTAAATACATTCATACTTGGTCTAAATAGTGATCTGCGTGACATAAAATATTCAAAATGGTAACAAAACATATGTTTAAATGAGTAATTTAACTGCAAAAAATGATAACAAATCTAGGATCAACATTCCCCCAAACTGGAGAAATGCCAGGTCCCACTGAGTAAAAAGAAAAATAACTTAGGAAGAAGACGGAGCTGCGCTAGCAGCTGCCTTCGACTTGGCAGATGAAGGAGGTGATTTAAACTTCAATCTTTTAGCCTGTAACTTAAAAAATAGCATGTATTTCATGCCAAATGTTGTATGAATATTAAAATTTCTTTGTTGAGTTCTTCAACATTCTTGATTTAATAGCTCTCAGGTTCAAGGCAATTTGGCATTCATAAGGTTTGAAATTAATTCAACCATGTCCAAAGTAAAAATTTGGACAGGTTGAACGTATGACACAAAAGCATAAATCACATTTTCAATAACCTTGATTAACAAGAAGATTGATCATTTAATAATTTACATGCATAATTGGGTAAGAGGATAGGAATACCAGCAGTGGAATGACGACTAAAAAGTTTTGCATCGATATGGAGGTGAAAACTACTTGCCCAAAAAACAAAATGGTTAGCAAATTTTAATCATAAGTGTTGTAATATCAAAATGTTTTATTCAAATCGCTATTTGGTATTTCATTTGTACCTTCATTCGATCCTTCATATAGTCCTCCATATTGATTTTGCTATAAAAATATGCTTCATGCTATAATCAAGTTCCACTGCTTACATTATCCTGAAAATACTTATCATTTGTTAGAGAAATAAATCTATCATAAATAATGAAAAATAAAGATAGTCTAATTTTTCTCTATCCTCCCCCAAACCAAAGATATGGCATGTCCTCAAGCCATACAAGAGAGAAGAATTGATTGTTCCAGAAAATAAAAATTAAAGAGTTCTATCATGTTGTTTATTATTTTGTAAGAAAAAGAAAAACTAATTAGTAAATGGAAATGATTCAGATATGTATATTCATGAAAAATATAACAGTATTTAGAAAGACCTCTTGAATGATAATAATATAACCAAAATATTACCACAGGAAAAGCTAGTCATCCATGCCTTTATTTCAAAGATATCCTATCATCACACAATATTTAAGTTTACCCAGGAGTATGTGAGATTTTCAGCTATGGGTCCCATTTCTAGGATAATGACATCCTAGGTATTTGTTGAATTAAACGGCCAGGGAAAATCCCAACTTATAGCCATTCTCAAACGACATAATAAACAATTGGCCGTGACATGTTTATTCATAAATTGTAAAAAAATTCTTTATATTATCATTGTTTTACGAACTATGTGCATAGTAGTGCATTAGCTAGATCTCTTTTACCAGGTATTGCCCCATTTCCAGCAAGCCTATTCAGTACCTCGATGGGTTTACCTTGGTACCATGCAAGCATAGTCCCGCTTCCAGTGATCCTATTCAGTACCCCTTTGGGTTTACCTGCATTTATCGAGCTTCCTTTTTATAAGTTTTTACTTAGCATTAACCCGCTTCCAGCAGGCCTGTTCAGTACCCCGGCGGGTTTGCCTTGTATAATGATATTAAATATATGGAAGCCAATTGGTACTAGAGCATGTTAAGTCCTACTAAACACATAATTCAATTTTTTTAAAATAAACTTATAAGTAATTTCATAATGGCCTTAACCATAGATCATGTCAAAAGAGAATAACTTAAAGATGTTCTTTAACCTTACATTCCTTTTTCTTCATAAAGGACAAGTAATGTTCCCTATAGAGGGGGCCACTCAACCTCATAAATTTCATCATGTAATTATATAGTTTCAAGGATAAATAAATATTAACAAATGAGTAGTTGGAGTGGGTACAACCGCTCCAACCTCTCTCATAATGTATAAATAGTTACCAAAGATAATACAACATCGGATTGGGCATCCCTTCCCAAAGTACTTGTCTTTGATGGTTTGATGGTTTGATGGCCGTGTATGTGCTTTACTGTATGCTTGAATGTGATGCGAGATATTGGATTTCAACATCTGGTGTCGTTGCCATTATTTGTTTGGTCTGGGTGACAATAGCAGCGGATGGAGATGGTTCGAACCTAACTGCAAGAAATCTTGCAAGAAATCATGAGATGAAAGAAAAACCTACAAAAAGAAATAAGGACTACTCATCATGGAGAAATGATCAAGAGGAAGCAATTACCCATTACAAGACCAACCATGAATAGTACGAATGCAAAATCAAAATCGATTATTGACTTGGATAGTAACCTACTTCTTAAGTATGTATGCTCTCTATCACTTGCCTTCATTTACCTTCAGCTATGACCTGCAGCCAAGAACTACGTTGAAATTTGCATACTTTTGGTCTAATATCGAGGGATGTGTGCTGCTACAAGTTGAACTCATTGGATGTGGAGCTGCGACTTCTCTCTAGTGAACTTATTAGGATGCATTGGTAAAGACTCATATGGAGAGTTCCAATTTTTGGTACGTGATTATCTTTTGAAATTCATATGTTGAGCTACAGACTCAGAGACCGAGTTGTACATTAAAGATCCTTTGCCCACGATGGACCCATGAAGATTTGTGAAAACTCTATGGTAATGATTTGATTCCTCTTGGGAAAATCCACTGAAGAGTTTTCACTCATGCAACGGAGTGTGGATGTAAATTGTCTCTGCAATTTGTTTTTTGCTGGATGTTGAAGACTATTGGAGAATATAGGGGAAACCCTAAATTTATTAACAAATCCTGTAGCTGCACTAAGGAGAAATCCATGAGTTGCTACCACTTTTTTTTCTTCTTTTTGAATATTTTTTTGAAGAGATGCAACATCTCTTAAAACTTGCGATCTCTCTCAATAAACTGAAAAATAAATTTAAGTGTGAAGAGCTCTTGTTTATTTGGCATAAAATCTTGTGAATATCATTTTTGAAGAAATGTGGAGACTTATGCGTGAATTTTCCATCCTCCTTCACGTTTGATGAATGTATACTATTGTTGTGTGCTCATTGTGTAATCTTTGCAATTTGTATAAGTCAAGCTGGATTGATGACCATGAAGATCATTCTCGTGAAGGTATGCTTGTGGGTTGAAGACTGTGTGGAATTGTAATGGTCTTCATTGGTATTTATCTAAATAGTTCCTGCATATTGAGAGAAGATTCATTTGAAAAGAGACTATTGTAACGCTAGATTTTTTATTTGCTTCATTTCGTGAAGATCTGTTGTGCCACTCTTCCAATCTTTGATGCCCAGAGATGCACTTTTTGTGCATTGAAACAATGAATAATATCATGTGGTAAATACCATTAGATCTACATGTCATTGGTGAAGATTGTCCATTCATGGATTATCAAATACCTCTTTCCAATATTCCTCGAAGAGCTTCTCTGTCGGTTGAATAAGATCTAATGGATGTTGGTTGAATAATATTTAGTTGGTTGTCGATTGAAATATCAACGAATTAAATGGGTAACCACCAACTACTCATGCCCACTATCGACTGATTGCCATATGAAGTAATCGACCATCCTAAGTTAAAGGATGTATTGCTCCTGGATGTGCGAAGAAATGACTGTTGATCGACCAACGACTCATGCTATTTCTACCATAGCACCTCTTCAAAGGGGCTTCCACCAATTCATTCACTTGGTTATAAATTTGAGGTCTATCTATTGACATAATAAATTTCATTGATGAGTAGTATTACTTGATTACAATACTTGTCGACCAATGTTTTGCAAATTACTATGTGGTCACTGAAGCATGTCGGTTGAGTCATGTCAATGGAAACATGTTGGTTGATTCATGTCGATGGAAACATGTTGGTTGAGTCACGTCAATGGAAACATGTTGGTTGAGTCTTTATAAGCATGTCGGTGGTGTAAAATTAAAAGCATGTTGGGTTGGTCGTGTCTTCAATTTGGTCAATGTATAATAAGTCATTTGTAACTTGGGAGTAAATGTTATTTGGTCAATATGATCATTGATTTTTTTTAATGTTTGGTGGATATGCTCATTCTAGTCGAGATCGACTACTTGTCATGTATAGTCAGGTTGATTAAATTTTATGTATTTTAAAAAAACATGTAATTGTGATGATCCATTCATTATAATGATGTGACTCGTCTTTAATGTTTTTGAATTCAAGAGGGGGTTAAATGTGAGTCTCTTGTGAGGCAGGAGATCCCCTCCATCTTATGTAAATCAGGTTGGTCTCTTGCCAACCACTATAAGTTGAGTCATCTTAAGTCAGTCAAAGTACAAGTAGTTGATCATGACCAAGACCATGCACATGAGCAGGAAACATACAAGCTTGCAGGAAATTTAAACTCTCATGACAGAAGAAGATGACGACGATGGCATTCAAGCAGATATCATTCACCTACACAATAAAGCACTCCAATGAGACATGATGACAATGTACCCCTCATTATCAAAATGCTGAAATTGTTCCTAGGTTGTGACCTCAAAAATCCAAAAGATAGAGAAATGGCATAGAAAGTCAAAGAACCAAAAGGCCCTTCATGCCTGAACTGATGGAGATGTCGGTCAGATGAGCTAGGGTGAGGATTTAAACCAAAAAACCTTGTTGCGGAAGAAGATGGTTTCCCGTCGTTGTAAGAGGATGAGACTTCGATGGACTACTTCCATATTGAATATGGAGGCTGAAGAGAAACCAACCACAGTAGAACCTTGTACATGTGTGGTTTCCTATCAAGTTGGCGGCTGTTGTGGCTGAGTTACCTATGTAGACTGGTATGCATGGTTGATGCACAATGAGGACTACTTCAGTAGAAGTAGAGACCCAGCAGAGACCCAGGATGTTGATGCATATTTCTTTGTTCTCTTCAGGACGAAGATATGTTTTGTTTGTGGGGGTGATGTAGAGGGGGCCACTCAACCTACTAAGTGTCATCATGTAATTATATAGTTTAAAGGATAAATATATATTAACAAATGAGTAGTTGGAGCAGGTACAACTGCTCCAACCTCTCTCATAATGTATAAATAGTTACCAAAGATAATACAACATCGGATTGGATGTCCCTTCCCAAAGTACTTGTATTTGATGGTTTGATGGTTGTGTATGTGATTTACTGTATTCTTGAATGTGATGCAAAAGCCTGGCTTTCAACATTCCCAACAAGAAAAAATTCCACTTACTCTCGAGTTATCACCAAAATACATGAGAGACAAGTTTTGATAACAAGTATAGGATGAACTAGTAATCCATAGGTGTAAGATGAGAGTGTGAAAAATATGATAATGAAGGTAGTTCTGTCAAGCAACTGTTCAAAAGAGAAAATCAGAAATATACATGTTTGAATCAAAATACCAAAAACCATATGAATCATTGAAGAGCTAGTTAAGAATGATATACAAAGGATTGTAATTTTTTGAATTTTCACTATAAGCTGCAAATTTCAAAAGTACCCCAGGAAAGGTTAAGACACCTGATGAGTGTTTAAGCGTACTTCCCTTTTCCAAATAATACTCCATGAGATGCTTATAGAGATAAAATACTTGTAATCAAACTACAAAACCGCTTGTTCGATTCATTAGAGAAAATTTCAACTCAAAATGGGCCTCCTACGGAAAATTAATAAAATAATAGTTAAAATAATAAAATAATATTTATTAATTTTGGAGGAAGAAAAGAAAAAACTACTTTTTTGTTAGTATTTTCGACATATCTCCCTGTGTGTTTACTCAAAATTTGATCGAGAGAGCTCGTTGGATGCGGAATTAAATTCCACATCCAACGAGTACCCACTCGGTATAATTTTGATGGGCTCCGCTACCCAAAAAATAGGAAAAACTTGAAAAACATGATGATGACATCATCATCATGTTTTTTTAGGTATTTCTTGTTTTTGAGGTAGCGGGGCTCGTTGTCATCATAACGTTTTTTTAGGTATTTATTGTTTTTGGGGTAGAGAGGCCTGTTAAAAGTATGTTGAGTGGATACTCGTTGGATGCAGAATTTAATTCCGCATCCAACGAGCTTTCCCGATAGAAATTTGAGTAAAAGCACAGGGAGAGATGTAGAAAATACGAACAAAAAAGCTACTTTTTTTATGATACCTATCCCCAAATTTATATTAAAAAATTGTTTAATAGGTGCTCCCTTTTTGAATTTTAAAGCATCTTGATTGGCTAATACATGATGATGTGGAATTTGTATTATTTTTGGAAGGCCCATTTTAAATTGAAATTTCCTCTAATGATTCAATTTATTCATGAAGACATATATAATAAAAAGAAAAAGAGTCCCTTGTAAGCAATTCGTTAGAAATGACTCTTATTGATTCAAAAAACTAAACACATATGTACATATATACAAGTGATGATAACCCAAAATACTTTTTTTTAAGGATTAGGAGGAGAAGGAATAGCTTCCCCTTCAACTAATTCCATTTCATTCTACAGCAAAACATTTTGTATGAAATCCTGTTTAGATGTCGGTTGGTGATAAAGTCTGAGTCTATGTCCATTTACTACAAAGGAAACTTGTGAGCCATCAATTGTTTTAATTTTTATTGACCCATTGTCAAAAGATGTAACTACTTCATATGGGGCCATCCAACGGGTAGTTATTTTTCCTTTGAAAATTTTAAACCGTGAGTCAAATAGCAGTGCCCAATCTCCAGTATTAAGTTGCTTTTGCTTAATAAATTTATCATGCCATGTTTTTCATTGATTATGTATTAGCATGGTTCTTTGGAGTGCATCTTGTCTAATCTCATCTAACTTGTTAATTTGTAATATTCGTTGTTTCTGTGCTTCATCCAAATCCATGCCTAATTGTGCTGCCATACAGAAGGTTTTAACTTGAAATTCGATAGGTAAAAGGACTTGTTTTCCATACACTAACTCATAGGGGGTATGTCCGGTAGTGTTTCTCCATGTTATCCTATAGGCCCATAAAGCCTCTAGGAGTCTATCTACCCAATCCTTATGATGTAAGTGAATGGTTTTGGTTAAAATGGATTCTAATACTTTATTAGTTTATTCTACCTGACCATTAGCCTAAGGGTGATAAGGTGAAGACTTGCAGTGTAGGATGCCATATTTCGTAGTGATTTATTTAGAATTAAATTGAGTACCTTGGTCTGTAACAATTTCTCTAGGTACACCAAACCAGGTAAATATTTCTTCATATATGATTTTTACCACTAATTTATCTGTGGCCCTAAACAAATCTTTGGCTTCTACCCCTTTGGTGACATAGTCCATAAAAACTAGGATATATTTCATTTTATGAGACATGGGAGAAATTGGTCCCACAAAATCAAGAGCCCATTTCTCAAAGGGTTCAATCATGACTTGGGGTTGTATAAGCATCTGATCAGATGACGTAGGTCTACCCATTCTTTGGCAACTATCGCATCCTTTTACATATTTGGTAGCATCCTTAAAAATGATTGGCCAATAATAACCAAAATGTAATACTTTGTATGTCATCCTTTTATCAAAAAAATTTCCTCCACAGGGTCCATCATGGCATGCATGGAGGATGTATGTCATTTCATCCTCTCGCACGCATTGTTGAATAATAAGATCTGGACCAGTGCAGAAGAGATCGTTATCAACCCAAGAATAATTGGAACTCTGAAATATAATACGACACTTCTCATGCGGGGACAAATGGTTTGGTATTTTTCCAGTTGCTAAATAATTGGCAATATATGCAAACCAAGGGGTTTGAAAAGATACAACAAATAGATGTTCATCAAGAAAAGTGTGGTCAACATGTTTAGTACCGTCTTCATGTTGAATACGGGAAAGGAAATATGCTACTAGATTCTCTTTACCAGATCGTTCAATGACGGTGATGTTAAATTCTTGCAATAGAAGAAGCCACCAGGTCACTCTACCATTGGTAATTGGTTTATTCATTAGAAATCTAATGGCAGAGTGATCGGTATGCACAAAAAATTCGTAACCTGTAATGTAATGGTGAAATTTATTAATAGAATAAACTACTGCCAAAAATTCTTTTTTAGTAACATTGTAATTTAGTTTGGTAGGAGTCAATTTCTTGCTAATAAAATAAATGGCATAAAGTGCTTGTCCTTATTTTTGGCCAAGGACTCCTCCTATGGCCGTATCAGAGGAATCGGTGGAGATATGAAAAGGAAGGGACCAATAAGGACCCCTGAGTATTGGTGCCACCGATATTCTAGCTTTTAGAATTTCAAAATCATTTTGACAAGATTCTATCCACTGGAATTCTACATCCTTTGTAAGCAATTTAAACATTGGTGCATCTATTTTAGTGAAATTTTCAACAAAACGGTGGTAATAGCCTTCATGACTAAGAAATATTCTTACCTCTTTTTGGTTTTTGGGAGAGGGAAGGCCAATAATTACTTTGATCTTAGTAGGATCTACCTTAATTCCTTGGGAGGAAACATGGTGTCCTAAAACTATACCTTCTGTCAGTAACATTTTACATTTTTCATGACAAAGGGATAAATTCATTTCTTGGCATCAGATCACGACCTTCTCGAAGTTGTCAAGGGATTATTGAAAGGTATTGCCATAGGCTATAAAATCATCCATGTATACCTCCACACAGTCATGTATAAGATCAGAAAATATTCCTAAGACTGCTCGCTGAAAAGTGGTAGGTGCATTACATATTCCAAATGGAAAAACTCGATAAGCGTATGTTTCCTAAGGGCATGTAAAAGTGGTCTTGTCTTGATCTTCAGGTGCTATTAAAATATGGTTGTAACCACTATATCTGTCAAGAAAGGAAAAATATTGTTTACCTAACAGGGCATCTAACACTTGATCAACAAAGGGTAAAGGAAAGCAGTCTTTAAGTGTAGCTTTGTTTAATTCTCTAAAATCAACACAAATGCGCCATTTACCTGTGACTTTATTTGGGACTAATACTAAAGGAGACACCCATTTACTATCAGAGATAGGATATATGAAACCAGTAGTGAGGATTTTTTGTAATTCTTCTTTCACTATGTCCTTTAGAGAAGGATTCATCCTCCTTTGCAGCTGCCTTATGGGTGAAATGTTTGGATCCATATAAATATGGTGAATACAGGTGTCAGGGTGTATACCCTTCATATCGGTGTATTACCATGCAAATAATTCATCTTGTTTTTTAAGAACGTTAAGCAGATGTGCTTGTTGGTTTTCACTTAACCCTGCGTTTATATGTAAAAAAAATTTAGGGTCAACCTCACAAGGTATAGTAAAGGGTCCTGTATGCTCTTCAATCGTGAAGACAGAAGGTGTTTCTATAAAAATTGAGAGAGCCATATCCTCTTGAAACTCGTCTTTGAAAATCTGTTCAAACTGAACAAAAGACCGAGGAAGATCTATACAAGTTGTCGAAGAAACAAACTGGTTTAATACATTCTTAGTGGTCTGCTCCTAAAGTGCCGAGGAGAAATCACTAGGAAGGGAGAGGTCATCAAAGTCCTCATTTTGGAAATAAAAATTTAACCACCATGAGTTTTTAGTTATTGGTTGTGTTGGGGGTTATAATATAAGTCTCTGTGTAGACAACCCATTGGAAATAGTCATCTCTCCATCCCTACATCCTATAAAAGCATTGTAAGTAGCTAACCATGGTATTCCCAAGATGATAGGATGCCCTTTAGAAGGATCCTTTGATTCTATGACCATAAATTCGATAGGGTATTCCCATGAGACTACTGATATGATAATGTCATCTAGGACTAGCAGGTTTTACCATAGTACGGTCTGCTAGTTCTAGGATGGAAGAGGTAGGTCGAAGAAATTGTCCTAACTGTAAAACTTCTAAAACTGCGACGGTCATCATGTTGATGGTGGATCCTAAATTGATTAATGTATTTTCTATGGCGGTTTTGTTTATAATTATAGTCACTACCAGTGCTCTTGTATTGGTATATTTTGCAATCCGAGACTGATCTGTCATACATTCAGACATCTCTCCTATAACATGAATTGTGAGAGGGTCCTTTTGCTTCTTCCCTGGATGTTTAATGCATAGCTCCTTTATTACCTTACTATAGATTGGTATGTCCTTGATAGCTTGTAATAAACGGATTTTGACACATATATTCTTTAATTCATTCAAAATTTCATACTCCGGATGAACTACAGGTTTTTCTATCACTATTCTTTTCGGGAATGGAGGAATTCTTTGCTCCTGAATAGTTTCTTGCGGAGGATGGGTGTGTACTGGAACCTTTGAAATGTTCAAATCCTCCAAAATAGCATCATTCACAGGTTCATTTGAATCCTCTTCTTCTTCGTTTGCTTCATGAATGATGACTGATGATTTGGGTTTGTCATTCACAACTCTTCCAGATCATAATTGAATCTCATGTACAGGTACAATCAAAATAAGATATGATGGAAGAGTTTGCAACTCAATGCTGTTAAGAGCTTGAGCTAGTTTATTATTAGGGTTAGGTATCGATTGTGCAGGTAATAATGTCGGTCAAAGAGGATTTGTGTTTTGAAAATGATGAGGTGATTGTGTGATGAAAGGAACTAGAGGTACAAATCGAGGCAAAATTTGCTGGAAATTTGTTTGATGCTGAGGATAAGGATGATTAGGTGTAGGGACAGGCTATGACTGAGGGTATGGTTGTCCTCTCCACCCTTGTGACCAATATTTCTGCTGTGGAAATTGAGGAGGAGGGTATTGAGGTGGCCAATTTTGCCAACTTGAATTGTTCCATTGTTGAGGTGGTTGATATGGAGGATAATATAGTGGGGGGTGTGGTGGAAAGTTCTAATATGCTCGTTGGTTTCTAGTTTTCTAGGGATGCCTCCTAGATGTTTCATCTACATCCCCACTCTTATATATGGCTTGCAACTCGGGTAAGGATGGGAAGTTATCTGTTGGATGCTCTTCTGTATAGATGTGACATATGGAGATGTTGTTTAATGGACATTCCCTTTGGGGATTTTTGGTCCTACATCTTGGACAAAAGATGCTCATTGTTTCTCGTTCTTCATCCTTCCTTTTCTTGGCTTGTAAAGTATCTAGTTGAGAACCCATTGCTCCTAAGATACCAGTCTTGAATTTCTCCAATAGGTTTCCTAACTATACCCTTGTAACTCCACCTGAACTGGGAATTTTTCCTCTTACATTTCTATTGTAAGGCTCTCGAAATTTTTTCCCAACTCCCCCCCTACTTATAGAATGATTTTTACACAGCTTACCGATTTGTGCAAAGGTTTTATGAGAAATATCGCTAGCTTCCATGAGATTAAGACTTTCTAACAAGTCCTCGGAGATCCCTTTAGGGAAAAGTGTACGTACTGCATCTTCTCTAAGGTCACTATATTTAGATTTATGTAATGTATAAACAAACCTTTCAAGATAATACTCAAGGATTTCATCTTCAAGTGGTTGTATCTTGAATATATCATGTCAAGAGTCCTTAGGTTTCCAATACTCTTGATATTTTCGCAAGAATGAAGTTTTCATATGGTCCCAAGTCCTCATAGTGAATTCACCTAATCCCACGAACCATCTCAAGGAGGAATCTTTTAGTGTAGCAAGAAAGCGTTTTAGTTTGTGATCATCTTGTAGATAATTATAGCTCCTACAAAGGATATCAAACTCGAACAGGAATGTGTCCGGGTCCTCATTAGTTTTTCCATAGAAAGTAGGTAAGGAGGAAGGAGGGATGTTTTTCATAGTTACATCCTGCATAGTGTCTAAAATAGGGAACCCGAAGGTAGCCTCAGTTTGATTTTCCCCTTCTCCTTTGTCATTTCTAACTTCATCGTGATCTTCATTTTCTCCCTATCTCTCCATATAAGTTGGATTTTTAACGTAAATATACCTAGGAGGCTCCTTTCGAGGTGATAATGGGGCATCCCAACATTATTTTTCAGGAGAGATCTTCCTCTGATCAAGCGTGTTTTTTTTAAATCCTAGAGGGATATTAGGTTCTACTGTGGAAGTTTGAATTTGTGAGATGACTGGATCTACAGAGGTTCCAAAGAGAGTTTTTACCTGGGCAGGATCAACAAAGTCAACGAAGTTTGGATCTCCTACTAGCGAAAAATTTGTGTTATTTGTATTCAAAATAAGTGGAGGGCTAGAGGTTCCTAGTGGTTGATCCTCTTGAACTTCCTCAGGAATGAGGTCCTTAGGACCTCCTATCAAGATTCCTTCTTCTTCTATGGCTTCTCCGGTAAGATCTCTCGAGAGAATCTCTTTAGGTTTCAGGGTAGAACTACTTCCTATAGGCGCCTTTCGATACCTTTCTGCTGAGTTAGTGGTTAAGGTATTACATCCCCTGTAAAATTTAGTAGGAATTTCAACAAGTTTTCCCGTCTTAACAAATCTACCCTGAGGATCTCTAAGTCTGCTCATGAAAAACTTTAATTTAAAGAAAACCTATGCTACTACTATTGCTGGATTTGGGGGCGCCTGTTATAACAGATGAACAGGTTGTTACCTCTCGTCTTACTGCTCCCTCGCCACCAGCCTAATAATAAACTTCATAAAGAATTCTACTCTACCTTACAGAACAACTCCCCGACAACGGTGCCAAAAATTTGGGTGTTATAACGTCTAGATTATTTCAACTAATATTTAATTATCAACTGGGGTTGGTAGGCTTAGAGTTGATACAAAATATATGCAAAGGTAGAGGGGTTCCTATGGTGTCATGGAAATATTTTAACAAACAAAAGATCAAAAGATCTTTCAAAATGAAAAACCGAGTCAAACTCCTAAGAATTCAACTATTAAAGTAATTGAACCGAAACAGAATAATAAACTAAATAATTTATAATTTCTTATAAGTAAATAACTTTAAACTGAAGAAGATATTATCAACAACTAACTTTTTAAATGGAAAACTAAGATGCAAGCAAGACCTAACTTATAAGCAAGTAGAAAACTTAATAAAGAAAACTTAATAAAAAGAAACAAGTATAAAACTTAATAAAAAGAAACAAGTAGAAAACTTAATAGGAATATCTTTGAATTTTGTCCTACAAGTCTCTTTCAGTAATCACACAATGTAAAAGGAACATTCCTACAAAGTACTAATAAAAGTAGCACATCTAATACTAAGTCTTACATGTGAGCAAATAAATTAATCCAAAGGCATTAACACAAAACAATACAACAGTGAAAAGGAGTCAGAAGATAAGCTTAAGAAACAAAACACAACATAGCTTAACACATGCTCAAGGTGAAAATAAGTAAGGTAACTTTTAATAAATAACCTAAAACATTCTGAATTTAACTTTAATATTAAATAAAACTATCGTCTAACTATCTCAGTCAAAGCATACTTCAAATACTAAATAAACAGAACTTAATTTTTTTTTCAAAACACATTAAAAACACTAAAAACAAAACGATGGGATGAATAACATACTGAACTGTAGGTCTAAAAGGGGTGACTGAATGACAGTTTAAACAGGCTATCCGAATGACAGTCTGCACAATTAAAATGACAGAAATTAACCTAAATGATCTAATGTTCAGCTGAATTCATGCAGATGTAAATCTAATGCATAAAGGCAATAAGTAAACCTACTTATTAATCAAATTTGATAGTGAAATGAACTTGAACAAATTCATAAACACAAAGCAATCATTAAGAAATAAACTGGAATTTAAATAAACTTATACAAAAAACAAATAAACATAATTAATTCTACTTTAACTTGATAACAACGATATATTCTATCTACTTGCAAATGAACTGAACAGTAATGCTAGAGATAAAATGACTAACAACAAATTTGAAAGCAAACTATGGACGCAGTTAACTATTTAATTTCAAAAATAAAATTGCATTATAGGAAATAACAGTAATCTAATGAAACTAAACTAAACTAGCTATAACAGAAAGAAAAGAACAAAATTATACAAAATAATGAACCTCTAGTTGATGAGGGGCCCTCTCAGTAATCAAGGGTGTTTCCTGGCTAACGCTTACTCAAACGCAATCATAAACAACAAAACATACAGCGCTATTAAAATGATGGAACAGAGTTACATAATTATTCTCTTAAAAAACAACTATCTAACAAATGAAATGATCAACTCTCTAACTCTACACATGGAGGTGTTTATATACAATGTTGACAGGGATGAGCAAGTCGACCCTTTTGTGGTCGTGTTAACACTCGATTTTTCAACGATCTATTTGTAAGCCTGACAGGAGTTTGATGAGGGTCTCATTCCTTTGAAAACCTTGTCTGAACTCCCTTCAGGTTATCAGAGGTGCAAGGTAAAGAAGAAAGCGACAGGTGCGTTGAAAGCATTAACGGGACTCATGATCAAAGGTTGAGGTTGATCAGATGGTAGATCAATGGGTCCAAAACATTTTATACAAGTGGACATGCCCGACCAAAACCACTTTTCCAGATTGCGAAATGGGTTAAAGGTCAAAAACATTCGACAGCAGAAATGAGATCCAAGTCAGATCTATGGTCTCGGTCAATTTCACAAACCATACTTGTGCGGGTAAAGCTATGATCCCAAATCATGAAAGAGTGGTACCGGTTGCGAAGATCAATGGTCACGACAAGAAAGAAAAGAGATCTACGACCACGGTTTATTTCATAATACAAACTAGCGAGGTTGGATACCGAGATTTATCATTGCGAAAAGTAATGGGGCCCACTCAAATCTATGGCTGCATGAAAGGGTTGGTCACGATCGATGGTTGAGAACACGTCACGATCCGAAACTGCCCGTGGTATCTAGCGGAGAAAAGCTGGCGGCATACATAATGGGACGTGGATGGTGGACGTGAAAGATCTCTCAAATTGGATGGCTGAGAAGACTTCCAGGGTATAGGTTTCACATCCAGTGCAAAGACGATAGCAGAGGAGACGTTCACGTGTGTAATTTGCATCCTTGTAGATTGTCCAATTTATCTGATGCCATTCAGGATAGGCCTAAGGAAAAATTCATGTCCAGTGAAGCTAATTTCCTTGACTCCCAGGTTTGGCACATGGTTCACCTAGAAGGAAGCAGTAAGAAATATGGAGGCCTGATTTGTTGAGGCAACAAACTTGGCATTTACACGAGGTCGAGAGAGGCGACCAACTAAAGCAGCCCAATGCCACCATAATCAGTAAGTGAAAAGGTAAGAAAATTCAAATCCGCAGCCCTTGAAAATATCTTGGCGGCCATGCAAGAATTGCTTGGAATCTTATCCATATCGGATAATATAATTGAACATCAGAAGGAAAGATCCCCACCCTAGCATCACACATGCCGTCATCACAACAATTGATATTCTTAGGGTATAGCCCTTTCTAGGCCATTTTGGCTCACCCTATATAACTATGTCTTTCAAAGATCTTTGAGGTGTGGAAAGGTGTAGATGATAAGAGGTAAAGGGTTGAATTCCGAGAAGTGCCGATTTCCTTCGTAGGCAACCATGGTTGTGTGGTTCGAGAAGTTAGTTCAACAAGGGGTACTCTTGGTAGGTGAACATAGGTCTATGTTTATTTATTGTTGTGGTTATCCACACCAGAAAATCGCCAACCACCGGGGCACAAATTTTAAACACCAAGGGAGGTTCACTTGCTTCTACACAACTTGGTCCCTGGATGTGCTGTGCATGGGATTTGACATCCCAATGACATCCCTCTGACATTCCCAGTTGCATTCACGACCTCCGAAGTCCCATTTCACAGTGGTGGCAGAACTGTTGGAGCAAATGCTCATTACGAGACCATGTAGGTCCGGAGTCTTCAACACCACCCCTGGGATCTCCACTTGGCTGCTTTTTCATGGGCGAGGAGAGGGTCAAATGCACACCCAGCTGCATGGCCTACAAGAAAATCCTCCTTGTAGGAGGAAGAAAATGGTACAAGGATGATAAGCCTCTTAAGTCATTTATCATCGCCAAGTGCATGACCACCCTTTTTCCGGCCTCCTCCTATAACAGTGTTACCAGACGAAGGATGGGTCGGGAAAATGATTGGGCAGCAGATTTGGGTCTTCTTGTCAGCCTTTGAGTGACATAGTCTGGAAGAAGTGGGCTGGTCAAAGAGACAAAAAGATATATCCGAAGCGTCCTAAGTGGACAACTAACCGTTAGCATGCAGCATGGAGATCGCTTTCACGAAATGGAGAGGAAGAAAACTCTGTGCTGTCAGCCTGCGTTATCACATGATGCGTCTCCATAATTATTTGTTTATATTTCTAAAACATGGTGATAGTTCCACTCTCCAAACTGTTGACATATTATTGTGACTTGTAACAATTTTCTGTTTAATAGTCTCAGCATTAGAATAGTATAAATACACTCCAGATAGAGGGAGATATGGGTTGGTTAGATTGGGAAACTTTCTAGGGCCGAGGATCTCTGTTGTAAATAAGATCCAATGCCTGTGTTATGAATAAAATTGTAGAGGAAGAGTTGTTTCTCATGACAGAGATTCATGTGTCATTGCTTCTTCCAATATGTATTTTCCTTTATGTGAAATGTGCTTCCTGTTTTCATTCCAATTTGTTGATTGCTTTCATGTCTGTAACTTAGTGTATAATGGTTAGGAATTCATACTTGTTGTGCTTCGGCTGTTGTTATAGACAGTTATCAAGTTTTCTTCTAAAGTTGTGCAGAATTCATATAGTTGGTGCTCCATGCGATGGGATGTTCTTTCTCGTCCTCTAACCACCCACGAAATAGATTCTGATTACAAGATCGATGACTACCTTGCCTCTGTTTGCAACCCCATGCCTTTCTTTCCCTCATGCAAATGTTCCCTACTCAGGTTTTCAACTCCATTGCCAATGGTCCCTTGCCCCGATAATCCACCTGCATCTCACATTAATACACTTTGTCTCATTTAGGATTCTAGCCTCTTGACCATCCTTGATTGAATATCTTATGCGGAGTAGACTCCGAAGACAAACAAGATATCCCTCTCTAATTGCATAGGGCCGGAGGTGCAGTCTAAAGTGGTTCTGCTGTTTCCCGGGAGCGGTCCCTTCCCCTCGAACTTGGGGCCTCAAATCCCGATGCCAACAGGTCGTTTTCTCTCTAAAGTTAGTCAACCATAAAGGCATCTAACTAATCAAACTCCAATGCACAACGTCCTCCTTATTCAGCGCGTGTCGGCTCTCTTCATTGCGTGATGTAGCACACTGGCTCCTTTGTTAGCATGAACAGATCTCTTCAGTGTGTGTGATGTGGTGCACAAATCCTTCTTTAGCACAACTGGTGGACTGGTGTTGGATAGAGGAGAGCGCATGGAGGTGAGTCTTCTAGAATGTGGCTAATGCATCAACCCAACGCGTGGACTTTTAGTGAGGTGTCAAACGAAGGAGGCCGCAGGCTGGCGAATCATCTAGAATACGAACTTCATTACCCAGATACATGGAAAGTAAACAGTTTGCAATCTATTCCAATGTCTTAATGCCTGAAATCAATTCTCAACAACGCGCGGTTGGTTCGGTGAATTGAACGATGAGTTGGACCGTGAGCTGGATATTCTATGCGCATATCTAGGATGAATGCGATGTTTGTTTGCTGGTGTGCTTAAGGACTATGGTATACAGTAACAACATTTTAATGCGTGGAAACCTTTCCAATGAATATCGCGCAGCGAGCTAGATGATGAGCTAGACGTGCTGTGTGCATGGCTAGATGAATGTGATTTTGTTGTTAATTCATCCAAAAAGATTATATAACCTGCAAACAAATGTACATATCAATTAATATATCAAATGCGCTTCAAACAATGTCACTTTTAATCAATAAAATCATAAAATGATAATAATAAAAAGGATTTTAAATAAACCTTAAATACATTCATACCTGGGATGAATAGTGATCTACGTGACATAAAATATACAAAAAGGTAATAGAACATATGTTTAAATGAGTAATTTAACTGCCAAAAATGATAACAAATCTAGGATCAACAAAGACCTACAATATATAGATATGGAATATCTATGTCAAATATAATTATATATAAACTATATTAACTACTTCATATAATTAAATCCAATTAAAGTGGAACTTAAAAATACAAACCAAAAAATGGGTTAACCCTAGGGAATCATGTATTGTCCATACAACCATTGCATGGAATTAAACTTTCCTTTGTCGTATTGGTCTAGATATATCATACATACGGATGCCATTCCTTAACTTCAGTAGCTCATCTATAATATGTTTGATATATACATTCATATCTTTGACTTGGAACTTACATGATTGATTTGAAGTACATATAAAATACATAATTATGAGAACCATTAAGATATATAAACCATGCACAAGAGTAAAATATAAAATATATATATGACATTAGGAAACAAAATACAACAAATGAGATGAGACAACTACATTAAAAATAAAACAGTTGTAGACACAATATACCTGGAATAATCATCGACAACATTATGTGTTCCCTCTTTATTGACAACCATGGAGGAATGTTATTGTTGATAACAAAAACAGGCCACACAGTGTAAATGGATCTCATTTGTGTAAATGGATTAACACCATCCTCAGCCAAAGAAATTCTAAGATTATAGGTTTCTTCTTTAAAGTGAGGCCACTTTTGCTCCATATCTATAAATGTAGAACCATCTGTAGGAATTCAAATAACATCCTCTTGACTTCTATTCCTTGCATGGTAATCCATAAATTGGGCTATGCTATTGCACCTGAACAGTCGTTGCAAATGTGGAATGATGGGAATATAACGAAGAACCTTGTGAGGCACCTTTTTTGTTACTTGATGTGATCAATATCTACTTATATGACATTTCAGACATTCTTTTGCAAATTCATGCTGATTATAATATATAACATGGTTATCGGGGCATGCATGAATTGCTTCATAATGCATTCCAATATCTTTCATGATGGAAGATAAATCTCAATATGTGCGAGGTAAAATATTTGATGGTGGTAACACAAATTCAGCTATTAAGCTACATTAAATAAAAATAAAATTAGAGTTAATATAATATATAAATGATATTAACGAAACACACTTCATCCGTATTAATTTGAATTATTAATTAAAAATACAATTATTAGAGGAATAAAGATAAACTTTATCACGATCGTACCTTAACATCCGTGTGATTGATATGTTTGAACGACCATTCATAACCTTCAAGCTCATTATCAACAATATAGCAGAGAGAAGATTTGTTTTCGAGCCTTCATAAAGGGGTTCCTATGCCTTCTCAAGAAGAGGTATATCGTGAACATCATCAAAGTCATCAATATTTTCAATATCATCATCATCGTCATCATCCATTCTAACATTAAATGAATCATGGATCAATGTATTTGTACCATCATCTTCAACTACGTTATCATTATGATCATCTTCTTCAATATGAACATTCACTTGTTCTCCATTAAGCATAAGCACTCCATGTTCCTCCGGTACTTGTTCTGAAAGCACTTTCTTTGTATGATATGTTGTAGGATGTATTTCCTTTATAATTACATGAATACATCAATATATATAAGTTACTATAGGAAATATTAAAATAATACATCCATTTACTAAAGAAAAAAATATAAAAAAATATATAATTCTAAACTTACAACGAGACGATATTCATTCCCCCCCTCAGCATGTCCATGTTCCCTGCAAACTTTTGTGGCTATTGGGATCAATATATTTCTCCTCTTAAATCCGCTGCATTGACTACATGGACAATAACATTTCCCATCACCCCTTCTTTTCGCTGCATCCCACAGTCTAGCAAGCAATTATAGATTTTGTTCATTTGGATCAAGAATATTGCAATTTGACATTTTGTCACAAAATTTGTGAATGAAGACTATCGACAATATAAAAAAAACAAGGTCCACACATCACTATTTTTGCAAACGATGGTTTGTCAAAAAATATAAAAATTTCCGCAAACTATCTGTCAAAGAAAAAAATAACCCTGCAAACCATCCGTCGAAGAATAAAACAATTCCTCAAACTGTCCATCAAGGAATAAATAATTTCTACAAACTGTTCGTTAAGGAATAAATAATTTCTTCAAATCATCTGTTGCTTCTATAGAAAACATGTCAGAATGTTCTCTAATTTATGCATTTCCAAATTTAATTGTCGTTGAATATCCGAAGATATTAACCTACTTACCGTTGAAAAAAGAAACCTAATACTATATAAAAAAATAGGTTATCATCGTCAGATATTCTACAAGTAACCGTCGCAACACCGACGGCAAAAGCGTTGCAAAAACGACGCCAATATCATCTCTTCATCGACCATTATATCGTCGCTTAACCGACTTTATAAATGTCAGATTTCTAACAATTCTTGAAGATGACAAAACAAGATCGGACAAAACAATACTTTTAATCATTGTAATCCAACAAAAAAGTACTTTTCGTCGGATTTTGGGTTCAAATCTTGTTGTGTGGGGACTCGCTTAATATGTCGATAGGTTCCTCTGCATGAGTTGTTTACGTTAAATTTAACCTTTTCTAAGGGGTGACAAGGTCGCAGTGGCTACTTTTGGTGCTATTGATAGTTTTGGTCTTCTCCGCTCTTCAATGTTTTTTTGAATTTGCAGCTCATGGTCACTTTGTTCCTAAATGATTCAATTATGATAGACTTGTCCTACCCTCATAGTCCTACTAAATATTCTTTAGCAGTGTAGGTCTACAACAATTTCCATTTTTTGGATTTCTATCAAGTGACTTTACCTTTGGCATTCTTTTGAAATGTAAGAATTTACTCAATGACTTGTTAAAGCTTCTCCTTTAGGCTTGGTTCGCTAAAGTTGGGCTCTATTCCTTCTTTCATAAAGGGTTCCATGTCTTCTTATTTAGTCATTTCTCTAGTTACCTCAAATATTGGCTCTTTTTTTAAACTGGAAGATGGTGGTAGTAGGTTTTCTGGTGTTTCATCCTCTAGACCAAATGTGATGATGTACAACAAAGTTTCATATTGGTCTTTAGATTCAACATCCATGAGAGGAAGAATCAACTCTAACTATTGATCCCAATCCATATCCAGAGTAGGAAATATAGTATCCGTCTACCTGGAAAGATCATAAAATAATACTTGGACATTTGGATACTAATATATTTGAGGCACGTCTCCAATGAAACCCTATAGTTATCAAACGCTGGTATGGTCAAGGTCAAGCTAGATGTGAGCCGACTAGGGAAAATTGTTATGGATATGCTAGGGTACCTTCCATCTATGACATTTAGTTTTCATCACCTAGAACCAATTTTTGAGAAGTGTTTAATCCTTTTACAAACCAAGTGGTGATCCTGTAATATCCCCAAATTGGAATTCAGGAGATATTAACTCTAACACAAGGAATCAATCAGAAAACTCAAAACTAGGTGCTAGGAATAAACTAGGATTGACTAGGTTTGGTCAAAATAGTGATGGATTATTCTCAAGTTTATTAATAATCAAGGTATGGTTATAAAAATTGTTCATGAAATGTATACAAAATAATATTAGAGTAACATCATATCAAAATTCATTCAAAGGATTTACACAATCTCAAGTTTCCTTAGCACAAATCACTAGGACCATTTAGGTTTCAAGCATCAGCGAGGATGAAGTATACTTCCAGGATCATAGGAACCCTAGAATATTAAAAATAGAAACCTGATATTGGATTAGGTAAAAACCAATAGTTTAGGAATGGTTTAGCACAGTTTAGGAGGAAAATTCTAGCTAGGATCACTCTGGGACAACTTAACTAGTCTAAATTTAGGACCTTCCAAACGACCTCAAAGGATATCAAATTTTCAACATGATACATGTTAGACGATAATCAGGGTCTTAAATAACTCTAGAAACATATATCATTGGAATTCATTATGAATAATTTCATTTATTGAGATTTTATTGAAGACTAGTCTATTTCTATGTGAATCTAGGAAGGGTCTTGGAAACAACTATAGAAAGACCAACTCCTTTATATATAATATTCATTACTGAAATAAACATTTCATAATAGGACATAAAATCATATTGTATTCCATAACTCTTCGTTATTACATCATATGCTTGACTTCCATAGAGAAGAACTGAGAATATTAAGAAGGAAGAAGAAGAATATGAGGATTCGATTTGTGTCTTGAATTGTATTCTTATGAGCTTCAAAATTGTTTGATGAATTATTAAAATCCTGAAATAAATATCTGTGACAATTGCTGAGTTCCATCATCCTCTCAATAGCAGGGGAAAATCTCCCATCTTGGACTAGGGGCACATTTCCCAAGTTAGAGAAGCAAAATTGTTCTCAATGCAAAACACAAACTGTCAAAAGATAGTATAGTGGTTCTCTCCTCTTATTTTATAGAGTGGAGGTGAATTTTTGATAAATAAAAATATTCTAGTGCGCCCTCATGGATGGATAAGGTTTCTTTTCTTTCATGCTTCACTTTTTTCTTTACTTTCATTCTTTACTTTTTGCTTTGCTTTTGACTGCTTTTTCCTGCTTTCACCTTATTTTTATACATTGGCATACTTTATTATTTATTCTTTTTTCTTCTTTATTCCTTATTTTCCATCTTTTACTTCCTTTTCTGCTTTATGCCAACTTTCCTGTGTTTTATCCTGTCACCTTCTTTTTATGCTTTCTAGCTTTAGATGTTTTCTCCTTTCTTTCTCTTTTTGCAAACTTTTCTTGGTAAAATATTATATCCTAATGTTCTCTCATGTCCCATTATATGTATTATTTTATTAAAATAAAAACTTATTCATGAAAAATAATTAGCTAAAGTGCATCTTCCAACATTAGAAACTAATAATTGCCTTGATCAAAATTTAATCCAAAGCTACTAATGTAATTTCCTCTTAAAACAATAGGGACTAAATGGTTAATAGGATGATCCATATGTCACCAAATTTTGGACATGACAGTCCTCCCCTCCCAAAACTTGTTTGTACTCAAGCAAGGGAAACTATGAATGATGAAACATTTAGACGCTTTTCCACCACTTTTGAAAACTGTTGGATACATCATTTGAACTTCATATACTTCGTAGGTGACTCCTTTGTCAATATAAAATTTTTCAATCCTTCATCATTAACTCCTACATGACCCTTATTTCAAAATAATCCATGTCTAATTGTGTTGCAAGGTTTGGATTGAACTTGTACAAAACATGCAGAATGACCAACCTCTTCTTGAAGCTATTAGGATGGGAATAATCATTATTTTGTAAACTTCCATTCCTATGAACAAGAGGATATGTGTTGTACACAAGGGATGATTCAATGACATTTCCTAAAACACAACTATTATCCACCAAAATATTAGTGAAAATAATCAAATCAAGACTTGGACAATTGTGCTTTACCCATTCCTGCTAGTGAAGTGGTAGAGAGTGTAGAAGATACATATGATCCACTTGATATTGTTGACATATGTTGCAACCATTTTCATAATTAAATCCCTCATAATTGAGGAATATCCATAGATATCTAAGCACAAATGATAGAGAGAAACCAAGTGTGGATGACATTGAACAAGTTTTGATTACTTTCTTCATTCCTTTGAAATATCCCAAAGTTCTCATCCCATGGGAAACTCCTTTACTTCCTTGGGAAGCCATATTTGTTATAAATTGAAATGAATCTCTACATGGTTCGCACCCTTATCATGCTCAATCACGTGACCAAAATGTAAAATCTGTATCCTTCCAACTTCATGTTCAACAAATTGATATGCAATGATTGCTATACCCAAACTCATGACATATATTTCAAACCAAGGGTGCACTTCTTTCAACATCCTACCATGAACCAAAATGTAATCAAAGATAATCAACACAAGATTACCAAAGTTCTTGATATATTCTATTCTCATGTAATATGCTGAAGCCATAGGTGCACTAGTCAAGCCAATTCTCATGCAAAGAAATACATAATGGTCATAATGTCAACAAGGATATGTTTCTTGTGAAAAAAAATTATTTGAAGAGAATCTGATGATGATGGCCAAAGTGAAGATAAATTTTGGGAGAAGAATTAACCTTATCCATATATTCCCTCTTGAGAGGTGTATGTATCCTACATATTGGTACATGAAATATCCATCTAAAATAGTTGATACCAAAGATGATACCACGGTCCCAACTAAATCTCAGATTGAGGAAGTGTCTCCTATTAAATCCTCTACACTGCCTAGTTTCTCCACCAAAAGAATCATGAAAACTCCCAAACCACAAAGCATGAGATTATTGAGTCCATCCACCATATGATTTTCCATGTAGGAAATCAAACCATTTCTCCTCATGGATGAAATTCTAAAATTGAAGGCTATCTCGCCCTCCTAGATCCCACTGAATATGTTTCATTATCCCAAACAAACATACCATCAGGAAACCTCTGTCACTCCATGTAATTCATAGATCCCATGGTTTATGAAGCATTCCACTTGAAATATTGATCATCTAAAATAAGTTGGTATTCCAAAGGATGCCCAGATCCCATAGCCATGTTGTAATCCCATCACTTCCCATACTTTTGAAAACTCTTGTCGTGCAATTACACATCCAATACTCATGTGCATGTGTATAGGAGGTATATAATGGCTGAAAAATATATCTTTGTTATTTCTCACAAGGTAAGACAATATTAGTAAAACCAAAATAATTATCATAGAAGAAAAAATAATTTTTACATACTTGAATCTCCATCTTAGCTATGTATCCGTCCACCCAATCCATGCATGAATAAACACTTTGGATTGATTATATAACTGATATGTAATCCTACAAATTCTTCAAAGTTAAGTATTTTATCCATATAGACAAATAGCGAAGGCTTTATTTCAAGCATGCATATCAAATAATTCTTTACAGATGCGGGAATGACTTTTGCATCCTTGGGCCTCCTTTTTGGTGATATATTTATTTACCAAATCCTTGAATAGATAATAGCCATTGCTTGATGATTCAAATGGTATGTTCTCATCTATATATCCCATAGCTAAGGACTCTTCAATGTCTTTATAAGGCAAGACATGTGTGCTTGTCACATCACATGGGATGATCCTACAATCATCAACAAAGAATGTGGGAGCCTCCTACACCTCAAGTGATACCAAAAGAAAGAATACCTTTGCCAAATTTTCATTCCCAATTGATGTGGCTGAAATAGTACTGTGGGATGAAGAACTATGAACCAATCCTCTGGAACTCTCATCCATCAAATATGTGGATGCATCAAATACATCAAGGGATGGTCTAACACTAAGGAGTTCTTCTAATTCTTGAATGGAGAGAGGAACCACTCCATTATAGAGAATTTCTCTTTGGAAAGTGACATTTTCTTGGAACTCACCAACTGTATCCCAAAAATCCTCAAGCACATGCATGTCATTATGCACCTCATGAACCACCATCTCATGAGGTTCCTCCATACAACTCTAAACGTCATCAACCAAAGGAGAATTGATGACTAGAATGTAGGAGGGAATATGCCATCTTTGCAAATTTTGGTGAAGTTTATCTATCCCCATATTAGACTCCAAGAGGGAACTTTGAGTTCTTATCAAATAATATTGGGTGGCCATCAACTCATCATTGATATTGCAAATATCCTCATCATCCTTTAAGGATGCTCCATGCAACATATGAAAAAGCTCATATAAGCGATCTCTGTCTGAAATCATATATGAAAAATTACCTTGGATTGTAGAAATTTCGCTTTGGATCTCCATGGCTTCAAGGAAATATGAATCTTCCATTGAAACAACTCTCCAACATATATATGATACTAAAGCATGAGTGCCATGGAGAATGTGTAAGTTTTTTTTTAAATTGTTTTCACCCAAGTGCAATGGCCCTACTAGGTTGTAATGCTCATGAGAGTGAACCTCCCCCTCATCATCTACAGAATCAACCTCATGAAGCTCAAGAGGTGAAGTGGAAGTCGATCATGGGTCTCTTTCTTCAGATGAAAGGTATATATGCTCAAATTAATGTGTACTTTCATCCATCTCCTCAAGAGGAATCTCTATGTCACTGACATAGAGACGTTGACATCCATCAGTATATGTCTCATTGAAAATTGAGCACCCATCAGTAGGTTCTCTATCAGCCATGTCTAGGGTGTCACTAGTCTCTCTGGATTGTACTTATACATCATTGATGGAAGGCACTAGTTCTTCTTCTACATTGCAATCATCTAAAAATGATTGGAAATCCTCCATATGGGACTCTTCTTCTTCATCCACTGTAGAGTTAGTTTTCTCATGGCTCATTTCAATGATGGTGGATGGTTGAAGGTGCACATCCATATACTCGTCATCTCTTTTGGATTTGATTGGAAACCATTTTGTTCCCACCTTCTTGCACATTTCATCCACCATATGTGAAATCATTTCCATGCTTTTCCTGCAATATGGGTCTTTTAACAACTTTTGTATCTCAAGAGAGAATTACTCTCATAAATAAAAGTGCTTCAAAAGTCCATCACTCAGTCCCCAATAATCTGCAAGGTAAACAAATGTTTCCCTTGGAATCCCTCTACAAGACATCCCACCATGAATAGATCTCGGCCTCATGACTTCATCATATGATAAAACATAGAAGTCATCTATGGAATTGTAATCTTCTTCATATAGTTAATAATCACCTTCTTCAACTGTGACAGGTACCAATATCATAGATACAACTATAAAATTGAAAACAAACTTTCCACATGAGTAGATGAAATTGGTATAATACCACTGTAATATCCTTGACTTTGAATTAAGGAGATATTAACTCTAACACAAGGAATCAATCAGAAAAACTCAAAACTAGGTGCTAGGAATAGACCACGATTGAATAGTTTTGCTCAAAACAATGATGGATTCTTCTCAAGTTTATTAAGAATCAGGGGATGCTTCTAAATATTGGTCATGACAGGTTTGAAAAATAATATCATAGGCACATCAGATAAGAATTCATTCCAAATATTTGCACAATCTCAAGTTTCCTTTGCACAAAGCACTAGGACCATTTAGGTTTCGAGCATCAATGAGGATGACGTCTAATTACAGGCTCTTGGGAACCCCAACATATGAAAAATAGAAAAATTATATTGGATTAGGTATAAACTATAAGTTCAGGAATGTTTTAGCACAATTTAGGAGGCAAATTCTAGCTAGGATCACTATGGGACAACTCAACTAGTTTAAATTTAGGACCTTCCAAATGACCTCAAAGGATATCGAATTTTCAATCTGAGACACGTGAGATGATAATTAGGGTATTAAATAAATATAGGAACAAAATATTTCGAATTCATTATGCATAATTTCATTTATTGAGAGTTTATTGAAGACTAGTCAATTTCTATGCGAATCTAGGAAGGGTCTTGGAAACAACTGCAAAAAGACCAACTCCTTTATTAATAAAAATTAAGAACTGAAATAAATAGTTCATAATCAGACATAAAATATTATGGTACACCCAAATTCTTTGTTATTTCATCATATGCTTGACTGCTACATAGAAGAAATGAGAATATTAAGAAAGAAGAAGAAGAATAGGAGGATTCGATGTATGACTTGAATTGTCTTATTCTAATATTCAAACTTGTTCATTGTCTTCTTCAAAACCTGTGATAAATCTAGGTGACTATGGATGAGTTTCATCATCCTCTTAATAGCAGGGGAACATCTCCCATCTTGGACTAGGGGAAGATTTCCCAAGTTAGAGAAGCAACATTGCTCTCAATGCAAAACATAAACTTGTTGGGCACCCTATATGCAAGTTAATTAAAGCCAACATAGAGAGTGTTCAATATAAATTTTCAACATAGGGAAGTGTTTTATTTCACAGATAATGTGCATTGTATATGCTTAAACACTAAGTAGCCGATATTGTAAATGAATTATCCTACTTTCCTGTTCAGCCCAACTCATCTCAAGATCAACTTAATCTAATTTACCCTCTTAAGACTGCAGAATCGCAATTACCTTCTTACAATCCTTAATCTAGAAATGAGAGGTTAAGAAAATAAACATCTATATTTACTTTTGCAGAAAGTTAAATCTTAAATTACCCAGCCATCTAAAGATCCATCTCAACTATCTGGATTCAACTTAATCTAGGAATTCAAAGTGCAGGAATTAAGTTCCACAATTATAACTATAAAGGGATGAACCAAAAAGATCTAAAGAAAACAACAATTGAAAGAACTAGGGATGAACAAGGCTGTTATAGCTATCACATAGTTGCATAAGAGAAAGTTAATCTACATAGTCGACTGTCACACCACACCACTGCAGTTTACATGGAATTCAATTACTGATCCTTCAAAGGAATGCATAATAAATCGATGACTATTGCAGCTACTATAAAATAAATGAATTCATCATAAGATTCACACGACACAATAGAATAAATAAAATACCTACTTAACTCAGCAATATTTGAAGGAAGGTGGGCCTAGCCTTTGCACAGAGATGTTGGAGTTGGAACACGTTAGAACGCCAAGATCTGAAGAATCAAACTCCTTGTATTAAAATGGTGAGATGAACACACAACCTCTATCACAACTTATACAAATAAAATCAATTAATCTCCAACCCTTGGCTCGGAATAGTTCCCAGTATTTATACATTTACAATCATAACTTCTACCCACTGATATCAAGCAGCCATGAAGATCTTTGATCTTTAGGATTCCCTAATTACGATACGCTGTTACAGTTGTGGAAAGATAGAAGCAGAAAATATAGGAAGGTTGTTACTCGAGCCAGCAATGACAATCATGATCAATCTAGAAGAAGCTCCATCGGTTGCAGTTACCCTTAAGAAGCGACGCACTGTTGCATCTGAATCTGTTGCATCTTGTTGCAGCCACCTTTGTACAACTTGCATGGAATAGTAGCCTTTGACTGCGTTCTTTGGGAAATGATGGAATATATGGCGATTATCTCAATAATGAATGCCCATACATCTCTTGGTATGTTCATCATGCTACACCTGTATCCTTTACATCTCGAATTATCTTTAAAAGACCACCATATGTTAGAATAATTCAAGATATAGAGCCCTGATTACAACAATCATAAGCATTAATAATATAAGACAATAATTAACCATACCTGTATGAATTGAGGGATCAAGTGAAGGAAAACATCTGTTTGGTGTACATAATGGAGTAATATGAGGCAAAAAGGGGTAGGTAAAGGTGGTCAAAAAGGGGTCATTTCTGGGCCCAACATCTTCCCCCAACTGTCATGTTGCATGTCCCCATGCAACAACCTCCATTAGTAAGAATATGAATCTGGCATTGTACTTCATTCATGGAGGGAAGAAAAGTTATATGGGAGTTTAGGTGTTCCCTGTTTTTCCAAAAATCCATTATAGACAGCCCAGTATCTCCAACACTTATTTTCTTCTGCCTTTGTCAATGAGAAGTCTTGCCTGTATGGTTTTGTTGTCCACCAGATGAGAGGAAATTTGAATTTGAGTCCCAGCCAATTAACTCCACATTCCTTCATGCATCCAACATATCCCTTAACCCTAGAAAGTGCATGTTTAAAATTCCTGTAACAGTAGGGATCTCTATTTCTCAAGGTCGAAGAGGCAGCCTGCCATCTATGCTGGCTACCTTCCAAAGCCAATTTTTGATTCTTGGAAATATGGCCGACACAGGTAGAGATAACCTTTTCTTGAAGTTCCATCATCTGCTGAGTTTGGATGGGACATGCGAGTCTCTGCTGATGATGAGTAAGGAGATGACGAGGAAGTTGAGGTTCACTTCGAACCCAAAGGTTAGAGTGGGACTCATTATGAGAAAAATTTTGGAAGGATATTTCCTACTGATCATGATTACTAACAAAGGAAGAAAAAACCCGCAGCTAAAACTCACCTAAGAATGGGGCAGGATTCGAATAGCAGTCCAAGGGACAAGCCAACTCATGTAAATAAATCTCACAAAGCAAGCTCTGCTCAATAAAATCACTTTCCAGAAATGTTTCCAGAAATTTGGCTGAGGTAGCTATTTCATAAGGTATTCCTTCTTTTACAGCCTTTAGTTTGAACCAAATGAACTGCTCAAATAAAAACACAGGGTAGGAGGAGGATGGTACTCTGGTACCCAACAATTCCTGAGAAAAAGTATATAGCTGATCGTTTCCCACCTGCATGGATTTGAACCTTTTCAACTCCTTTAGCTCCTTCTGTAGCTCTTCCCAACGGAGTTTCTGGAACATAAGTTCTTCTGCCCATCTTTCCTTTAATTCCCTGATGGTATTTCTATGTTTAGCAAGGGAAACCATCCCTTCTTGGCATCTCTCGACCTAACTCCTCCACTTCCTCACTTCTATTCTTAGGATTGAGAGCTCTTTTCTCAGCCTATAGATTCCTTCATCTTCAGCATGATCTTCATTATCAAAATCCAAATTGACAAAATTTTGAGGAAGTTGAGTCCATACCTTATCATCTGATGCTCTAATTTGAACATCCTGTACTACCTGCATGGGTACTCCTGTAATAGCTTCTAGGGGTGTTGGTTCTTGTGTAACAACATCCCCTCTTTGAATTTCTCCAACAACAACTTCAACCATAGGTGACTCTGAAACAACTTCTGGGGATGATGGTTCTTGTGTAACAACATCCTCTCCTTGGATTTCCCCTACAACAACCTCAACAGTGGATTGCGAAGGTGTTTCTTCTTGTGTGGCAACCTCTTCCTAAATTTTGATCTCCCCATCTGCCTGATTGTCAGCTGCATCTTTGACAGGGAGATGCAACGCCACTGGTTCTTGTGTAGCAGAGCCCTGCCCTTCTATTTCTTCATGTTGTTGGGGTTGTTCTTGAGTTACTTCCGTGTCCTCTGCAATATGGAGATGTTCTTCGATAATTTCAGTGTCCCCCGAGGACTATGATTTCATTTGTTCATCCTCTCATAAATCCAAATCAGGGATTATATCTATCTCGGGATTGATTTCTTCTTGCTGCCTGAGAATCTCCATAGAATTTTTGGGGATGTTGGTTCTTGTGTGACAAAATCCTGGTCAACTTCGTCATTTTCCTGCTGCTGGGATTCCATTTCTATTAATTTTGTGCCCTGGGATGGTTCAGGAGTCACAACATAGACTTCTTTGTTAAAATTAGGAATACTCTCAACCTTTGGTTCTTCTTCTCCAATTTGGGTGGCAACTTCAGCAAGAATATTTGGGGATGATGGTTCTTATGTATCGGCATCCTATTTATCTATTGCTTCCCTTTGTTGAAGTTTCTCTTGGGAAGATTCACCATCCTTCCAATCAGATTGTCCTTCTTCTGCTGGCTGTGACTGCAATTGTTCATTTTCCCCATTTTCTATATTAGGAATCATTTCTGCATCCCTCACCTCCATCTTAGGTGTTTGTTGTCCTTGTTCTTCCACAGCTGTTGGTACAGGTTGTTGTGTCACAAAGGAATGAACTATGACTTTGTAGCTTGACTGGTTAAAGACTCTTTCCACACACAGGGCAAACCACTCTTTCTTCCTCCTCACCATCCTCAATAGGAGGTGATCCTTCTAATCGATCTGCAACTTCAACCAGTGTGTACAGCTTCCTTTCTACTTGCTTCCGGCATGATTCCTTCCAATTTTATAGTTCTTTCTGAAGTATCTGTACTTCTTATTTCAATAGACCATTTTCATACAAAAGTCCCTCAATTTGAGGTTCTTCTGCAGCTAGTTCCTATGGGGCATCATTTTCTTTGGGTCTCAGAATGGGGAACTCAATCTGTGCTTCTAGGGTTGCCCATCTATCCCATGTTGCTTCAGCTGCTAAAATGACCTGGTTCTTTTTCTTCTTATTGGTAGTGATGCATGTACCTCTTCTTTTGAACTCTCCTTCTTTTCTTTCGTGGTGCAGGAATCTCCATATTTGCAGCGGATGTGGAAGGGATATCTTCTATCTCAGTGTTCTTCTGTTCTTATTCAATCAGAGTTCCCCCCCCATTCAGGGGAAGGTTCAATGGTCAATACCTCTACGTTTTCTTTTGTTATCGTGGCTCTAACATCCTCGACTTCAGTTGTCGCAACATGCAATGCTGCTCCAGCTTCATCCTCTACTGTCATAGCTTCCAATTTATTTAATCTTTCCATAGGGTTTTCTCTTGCATTTTCCTCCAATTCCTCTGCTTGGTGATCTGAATGATCATCCAATCCAGTCTCATCTCCCCCCCAACTAAATTGAAGGGACTCTAGTCCTCCTGTTGCTCCTCATCTGCCCCCAACTGTACATTGGCATGATCCTCTTGGATTTGAACAGCCCCCAAGAGTACATGTACTTCTACTTTTGCCTCTATTGGAACTCCAGGAAAAAGGGAAGGTTCCTGGTTTATTTGAATTTGACCTGTGAATTGCTCCCAAGTTTGTTTCCTTTGATCTAGGGCCCTTAATATTATTAATTTTATTAGGTCATGGTGGGTAAGGGAGGAGTTTGGATGCTTGGTTGTTCTAACAAACCATGCCATATGGTGTAGTTAGTTAAATAGATAAAATGGAATATTCAATAAGGCCCTATGGCATAGATGAGATAATAGAGGAAGTTCAAAATAATAGACAGTCTGATACCTACCTTCACAGGTGATATACTTTTTGAGGAAGACTGCTACTTGATCCCATGGCCGAGGCAGTGATTGTAATGCTATCCCTCACCTTAACTGACGAAGTTGTTCCCCCTCTATCAGAAAATCCTGTACTGCAGCAGCATTGGGGGTTCTTTGACTAAACCGGGCTCTTCCCACCTAAGGAAGGATGATGAATTCAACCACTATTGCTTCAGAGACTTCTATATGTAACCCCCTAACCTCTGAGTGGGTTTCTGTAAGATTTAAGGAAAATTGTAGAGTTGTCTCTTGATGAAACCCATTCAGGCTTTGGAAGAATTTAGTCCAGCCCGTAGCTTCAAAAATGGCGAAAAATTCAACATTTATTCTCAATTTTTGTGTATTTGGAGGTTCGTGCTGAGCTGGGATATCCATGTTTGTTTGAATTCATAATTCTTTATCAGTCCCACAGATTGTAGGTCCCAACAATGGAGGTTAAAGAACAGAGTATGCATGAACAACTGAGAGTGGAGTTGGGTAAATTTGGAAAGTTAAGAGCATGGAAATGTTTGGAAAATTTATCCCAAATTAGGAAAGGTGGCGGTTATCAGATAAGATTAAATGGCCATTAAGTCATACGAGTGGACAATTAACGGTATGCAGGTGTAATAATGAGCACAAAAAGGAAGGCATGATTAATTCAGTGAAATCTAGTTAACGCTTAATCAAGTAAATAATCAGAACCATACCTTCGTAAATATGCTATGAACCATGACCTTCGAGGATAATAAAGCATGTGAAGTGCAGCCATTTAAATTTGATAATTAGTGTAGGCATACTGTAATGATCTTTTCTCCCGGTGGACCAAAACCATCTTGTCAATCCTGCTGAAAACATAATGAATGCTGTGAAATAAGTAAGAATCACCAGCAACAGCAATTCTGGCCAGATCTGGAGGAGTCACGAACCAAAATTGCAAAGAGTTCTACCAATATTGGGGTAGTCACAGCCGTGAATCATAGAAAAATCAGCCAGTTTTGGTGGAGTCGTAGCTGTTGGAAAAGATAAAAATGGGAAAAAGTGAAACGGAGTCGCAACTGCTGAAAAAAGGTAAAAATGTTCAAAATTGAAACAGAGTCGCAGCTTTGCAAGATGAAAAAAGGAAGTAGGTTACGATGTTGCAACTATGGATAATTGGAAAAACAGGAAATGTTTTGCGGTGCTGTAGATGCGTGGAACGAAAGAAAAAAAAAGGTTTTTATTTTACGGTGTTTCAGCTGCGCGTAACGAGAAAAAGGTGTTTATTTTATGGTGTTGCAGCTGCGCAGAATGGGAAAAAGGTAGTTATTTTACAGTGTTACAGTTGCACGGAATGGAAAAAAGGTCATTATTTTATGGTATTTCAGCTACGAGGAATGGGAAAAAGGTCGTTATTTTACGATGTTGTAGCTGCGCGGAACGGGAAAAAGGTCGTTATGTTACGGTGTTGTAGTTGCGCGAAACAGGAGAAAGGTCATTATTTTATGGTGTTGCAGCTGCGTGGAATGGGAGAAAGGTCGTTATTTTACAGTGTTGCAGTTGCAGGTAGACGAAAAAATAGATAAAGATTTATGGTATTGCAGCTGCATGTAAATAGAAAAATAGGCATTTTTTATAGGAGTCGCAGCTGTGACTGACTATTCACTGTTTATTTTAGGGATTTTTCTTTTGAAGCAAGAATTTACAAAAGGACGCCGCTGGTCATTAGGCCCGATCATGACCATTGCTCCTATTAGGTCATGTTTTTGTTTTTCATCTTTTAATACTCTTGTTTAAGTTTTGAAGCTTGGTTTTATTCATTACTCCTAGAAAATTTTGTTGATTCGGATAGTTTGAATTTTTTCCCTTTAGCTTTCATGATTTTTTATTTTTTATTTTTATTTCTTACATGTTTTGGTTTGATTTCATAATTAGAGGGCTTATAGAAGGCTTATATGGATTAAAAAAATCTAAAATATAACATAAAATCCTAATTAAGACTCCTAAACCAAGTTTAAACCTTTATCATTAGCTTAATTTTTGCAAATCATTAACCTAGACTTTCTTGTAGTGCAAGCCAAAAACAAATGAACACAGGTGCTACAAGAAAGTCGTGCAAGATAAAAATCATCATTTCTAGTTTAGTTTTCTTCAGGATTCTCATACATAAGATGTCAATCATGCTGTGTGATGGATTTTATACGTGTCTCTTGTAGATTAATCACTGTGACAGGTGTGAATATCATCATGAAGGAAAATCGTGGCGGTTTCTTGCAGAGGTGATGCAATAATGATAGCAGACCATAATGAGACAAAGGCGTGTTCAATTACATTTTCCCTAAAGTGCATGTAGAACAGGTGAAGGTCGTGGCTAAAAATCAGCACTTCATAATCGGAATTTTGAAACAAAGGGAAAATTAGGGCTTTCAAGAGCGGTTGTCTGGACTTGTCAAAGAGGTCAGAGAAGATTGGAGCATGCAATTTGAGACCTGACAGTCAAGAGAACAAGATTCCAGCAGTTGGATTAGTCATTTTAACAGGTATTCTGTGAACCATTATCAAGGTTGATAAATTTGGGGTTTTTCTAAACAAACGACTAATGACAGAATTGATGAGAGAGCATTAGTTTTTAAACCTAATTCGTGCTAAATGATGAATTCTTAGTCAATGGGTTTAAAGTATTTATCAGTTAAGCGAGAGAAGTCAGATTAGGGTCTTTTGGGTTCCCCTATACAATATTGTCTGTCAGTTTATCAAAATTTGAAGACAGTCAGGCTGTGTTTTATTGATAGAAGCCATTTGACAATATTTCAAAATGAAAAAGAGTGGTATGACTAATAGGGCAGAACCCTCAGACTTAAGTTGGGTCCAAAACTTTCCAGATTGTGCACAATTGTTTGCAGAAGCAGGATGATTAGTGTTCTTTGAAAAGATTGAAGGTTATCATTCATAGGTTTCTTATAGGTTCACTCAATGTTTAGACAAGGATGTAGTGTCTTTTGACACTTTGAAGTTCAAACTGACCAAGGAGTTACTAGCAGAAGCAACATGAATTCTGGATGAGGGAGAATTCTAGTTCAAAAAGGTGCCCTTCACTTTTGATGCTCAAAGATATGTACTTCCAGGTGTAGTAGCAGATAGGGGAAAGGGAGTACCCATTCAAAAGTTTAAACCTGAGTGGATTGAGCCTATAAAAATCTTGCAAAGCTATATCACGTGTGAAGGCAGATTTTCTTTTGTGTTCAAGTATCATTTTAGATTCCTTCAACATATTAGTCATGAATCCAAAATGAATCTCCCTTTCTTATTTTTGAAAAGTTTACAGAAGATGCCAAGTAGGGTGAAAGAACATCAGGATCATACAAAACAATCATTTTTTCACCATGGGCTCATAAAACTGATCATAAGTACTATATTGCAGAAAAGAGAAAAGACATGGGAACACTTCTTATTTTGGTCAGGTTTCAAAACTGAGAAGGAGGAGCAGTCTCAGAAGAGACAAGTAGATAAGGGACAAAATTTGATTAAGAAACTTAGAAATAAAGTCATAGTCAAAGAGGAAGAAGTTGGTGAACTTGGAAAATATTCGAAACAGGAAGATGAAAACATTGAACTTGAACATCAAATTAATGTTGAGGAAAGCAAAGCTTCAAAGTTAGAGGTGAAGGAAGCTGTGCTAGTGGAAGATGTTTTACCTACAGAATTAGATAAAGATGTTAAGGAGCAGAAGCAGAGCCCCATTACAGTACTGTCTGAAGAGGATGAAAAATACTTATCTGATGAGGCTATAGTTCCTGCTAATAATGAAGCTAGGTTTTGTTCTAAGCAAGAAATACACACCCATTTTGAAGAAGAAACAGTGTCAAGAAAGAAAATAATGAAGGTTGTTGAATTTCCTTCACTAACTCATCAAGGAAGGGCTCTGAAAATGTTAGGAGGGGTTGGAGCAGTCTGGAGACCTAAGACAAGGCCGAAGAACATGCTTATAGTAATAGAAGATTCATCATCTCAGGATAAATTGGAATATAGTGAAGATGATAACAAATAAGTAATGAAAGGTAAAAAACCAATAGTGTTAAAAGAAAAACCAATCTTCACTGATACTAAGATCTTTGACATTTTCATGGAGGTTTGGAAACAGATGATTCAAGAACAACAACAAAATGATATAAAGAGTTCTTGTATGGAGAAAAGAGAGATAGTTGAAGAAGAAGTTCAGTGCAATATTGAAGTTGAAGAACAGCCAGAGATTCCTATGACCTTCACAGAGCTGATGAAGGAGGATGAAGAAATATACAAGAAGCTGAAAATCCCATGGACACCAAAATGAATGCAACCAATATCAGAAAGTAAATGTATTGATTCTAAAAAGGAAAATCTGCAAAGAAGGATTAAGCAATACAAGCATAAAATTGAATATATGCATGAAACTAATGATGGATTAGTTACTGCAAATAGGAGACTTAGAGAAGACTTGGAGGAAGTGAACAATCACTACCATGAATTGATTGCAGTCTCTAAAGAGGCTCTTAAAAGGAAAAGACAGATAGAGAATCAGTTTACAGAGTTAAGGCAAACTATCCAGGAGCTGACACAGAAGAATGAGGAGTTAACAAAGAGGGTTGCAGAGTTGGAGGTATACCACTTGAAAGCTAGAAGGAAAGCTCATGCATTGGAGGTAATTTCTCTATTAGCTGAAGCAATGAAAGAATTGTAAAGTTCTTTAAGAAGAGCAGTTATTAGTTAGTTTGAAAAGTTATTTCATTTTTGTATAATGATAGTTTATATTGAACAATTCGAATAGATGACCTAAAAGTAGTTAGGGTTCAGTTATGCAACTGTTTTGCAAGGAACAAGATAAATGTAAGTCTGAAAGAGGACAAGGGGTTCGATTTTTGCTGACAAGGGGAGGCTATCAGGCTTTGTTTATGAGCTAAGTGTAAAGACTCTTATGTGTTTTTGATGACTGAAATATGAAATATATGCAACTATATGCCCTTTAGATTATTGACTGGTTTCATTTCTAATTTGTGTTAATTACTTAGTTGGTATATTTATTTCCTGCTTAATGTTTTTATGCTTGAAATGCTTGCTAACTGTGGGTGAAACTCAGTATTGTGTTTACTCTGTTGGATTATGGTTTATATGTTATGCATCGCAGTCATTCAAATGCTCATGATTTAGTGTTTACTTTGGTCTTATAAATGTTTTCCCTCTTGTCTTCAAACTGTAGAACCAAAACCCTAGAATACCTATTTTACTTAACTGAGTTTATTGATATTGTGTTGGCTTGTTCTTCTGTAGTCTAAGAACAAATTCTGGCACAAACATCTCCTTAGGTACATCCTTGCACATATTCTTAAAAAAAAATGGATCAAGCGCAAAGGAAAAATAAAAAATAATAACAAAAATATCAATTTATTTATGTGCAAAAATTTATGTAGGAATCACAGCGATTGTCTAAAGATTGATAGGGGCAGAGAAAGATTCCTGCTCTTGTTCTAACTGATATTCTAGATCAGCTGCAATCTGTGAAATAAATGCATCCTTTGAAATGGGCTTATGGTACAGTCGCAGCCTGTGACCATTAGCAAATAATGGTGCACGATTCTCATCAATGGTAACCAGGCGGACTGTACCATTATCAAATACTCTATCTACCAGGTATGGGCCCAACCATCTTGTGCATAAATTACCCTTGAAGTCCCATTTGAATCTTGAATCATATAATAATGCTCAGTCTCCTTCGTAGAAGACTTTATTTTTGTTGAATTGGTTGTGCCAATTGAATCTTTGTTGCTGAATTAATACTATCTGATCCATAGTAGCTAAACATTTGTCATCAAGTTCATTCAATTGATTCAATCTGCTCCTCTGGGCTTCAGTCACATCTAATTTTACCTCCATAGTTTTCTTCAAGGTATTGATTTCAAATTCAATGGGGAAGACAACACTTTTTCCATACACCAAGTCATAAGGAGAGAAACCTATAGTATTGTGCCAAGTAGTATGATATGCCCACAATGCTTCCAGAAGTCTATCAACTCAGTCTCTATGATGTCTCCTGACTGTTTTGGTAAGGATGGATTCAATAACTTTGTTAGTGCTTTCCACCTGGCCATTGGCCTGGGAATGGTATGGTGAAGCTATCCGGTGCTGAATATGGGACTTCCATAACAAAGCTTCAAATTGATGCAACACAAATTGAGGTCCTCCATATGTAACCACTTCCTTGGGTACTCCAAAACAGGTAAAGATTTCACCATATAGGAAATCAATTATAGCCTGGTCATTGGCTTTCACCAAAGCCATAACTTCTACCCATTTTGTCATGTAGTCGACACAAACCAAGATGTAGGCTTTCTTCCTGGAATGAGGGTTTATAGGGCCAACAAAATCTAAGGCCCATCTGTAAAAAGGTTCAACCACCAATTTTGGTTAAAGAGGCATTTGATCCAATCTGTTAGGTTGGCCCATCGTTTGGCAGCTGTCACAAGACTGGACATATTTTTTTGTATCCCTGAAAAGTGTCAGCCAATAGTAGCCCATTCTCAACACCTTATGACCTGTCCTCCTATCTGCAAAATGTCCCCCACAAGGCTCGTCATGGCAGGACTTTAGAATATGGAATATTTCATCTTCTCTTACACATCTTCTGATCTCAAGATCAGGCATGTGTAGAAGCGATGACCACCTATCCAACAATACCTGGCACTTTGTTGAATGATTTTCCTCTTTTCTCTTTTTGACAAATGTGCTGGAAGCTTCCCTGCAGTTAAGTAGTTAGCAACATCTACATACCAAGGGGAATGAGCTAAAACTGCAAATAAGTGTTCATCTGGAAAAGAGTCCTCAATAGGCAGATTATCATCACTGTTAGTAAAACGAGATAAGAAATCATCAACAACATTTTCTTTTCCAGGTCTGTCTATAATAGTGATATCAAATTCCTGTAATAATAACAGCCATCTAGTTACCTGAGCATTTGTAACATGTTTATTCATTAGATACTTGATGGTTGAGTGGTTGGTGTGCACAAAGGTAGGATATCCAGTGATGTAATGTCTGAATTTGTTAATGGAGTAAACAATGGCTAAAAACTCCTTCTCGGTAGCAGTATAATTAATTTCAGCAGGGGCTAAGTTTTTGCTAATATAATAAACTGCATAAGGTGCTTGACCATCCTGTAGTCCTAAAACTGCTCCAATGGCAGTGTTAGAGGCATATGAAGAAATGTGGAAAGGTGGGGACCAATTGGGCCCCCTTAGGATGGGAGTTGTAGACAGCTTCTCCTTAAGTTAAAAAAACGTTGTCTGCCATGCCTCATTCCAAGTAAATTGCACATCCTTCATTAATAATGAAAACAAAGGAGAGGCAAGTTTGGAAAAGTTCTCTATAAATATTATGTAATAACCAGCATGCCCTAAGAAACTATGCACTTCTTTCAGAGTTCCAGGAGTAGGTATATTTTTTATTATCCTGATTTTAGAGGGGTCTACCTGGATGCCATTAGCAGAGATAAAATGCCCCAACACTACCCCTTCACTCATAATCATATAGCACTTTTCAGTGCTCAAAGATAGCTAGGTCTGCTCGTAGCGTGTTAAAACCCTTTCCAAAATTTTCAATGCTTCTTCAAAGTCCTTTCCATAAGAAGTAAAATAATCCATGAAAATTTCCATACTATCATTAACCAATTCTGAAAAGATGCCAATCAAAGATCCTTGAAATGTGGCTGGTGCATTGCATAAGCCAAAGGGAAGCACCCTGTATGCAAAAGTTCCCTAGGGACAGGTGAAGGTAGTTTTATCCTGGTCTTCAAGAGCAATTTGGATTCGATTGTAACCCATCTAGGAATGAGAAAAACTTCTTCCCAAATAAGGTGTCAAGTACTTGATCGATGAAAGGCAGGGGAAAGTGATCTTTCTATGTTGCCTTGTTCAACTCTTTATAGTCCACATTGAATCTCCATTTACCATTCTTCTTGGGTACTATCACAAGTGGCGACACCCACTCGCTTTCTGAGATGGGATATATAAATCCTGCTTCCAAGAGTCTTTGAATTTCTTCCTTCACTGTGTCCCTAAGGTTGGGGTTCATTCTTTGTTGAGGCTGGCACACATGCCAGGAGTCACTTTTGATATAAATGTAGTGAGTGCACAGATTAGAAGGGATTCCCTTCATGTCTGTGTACTCCCAGGAAAATTCCCCCTTATTTTTTTTAAGAGAATGATTAGGCATTCCTATTCATCCAGAGCAAGAATGGGATTGATATTCAAGGTTTTTCCAGATTCTATCTTGATAGGAACTCTCTTCGAATTTTTCAACACTGGAACTATGTGAGTATCACTGACTAATGTCTCCTCTGTGAGATTTTCTTGTTCTTCTTCACCTAGAGTAGCATTCAGGATCTGATAAATTTTATTATTGATAGAAGTGGGTTCACTGATGAAATTATTAATGCCATCGTCTTCAGTTTCATCTTTAAAATTCAAGGCCTTCCCTATAGTTAATAATGGCTGAATACCCTCCTCTTCCTTTGGCTCTATCCATAACGGATTTTTAGCTTCTAGACTCGGCCAAGATGGAGGATAGAGAGTGAGGTTATTTATCTATGTTCCATATGATATGGTCATAGACCCAAACCGACAGCTGATGCAAGCATCAGCTGTAGATAAGCAGGGCCTTTCCAGGATCAGTGGGTGTCCTCCTAGTTGTGACTTAGGTTGTAAAACCAAGAAGTCAGCAAGATATTCCCATGAATCAACTGAGATAATGAGGTCATCCAATATTCCTTTAGGTTTAATAGTGGATCTATTTGCAAGTTCTAAAACAGTAGGAGTTGGACTGAGATTAGTGAGTCCGAGTTTCCTTACAGTTTCAATGGTCATGACGTTAATTGCTGTGCCTAAATCTACTAGTACATTGGGTATCTGCGTGCTCCCAATCTGTACAGTGATAATTGGGTTCACAGGATCGTCGTATTTGGACAAGAGGGTTTTTTCCCATTATTAATTCAGATAATTTCCCTATGACATGAACAGTGGGAGGATCAATGGGTTTTCCTCCTAGCTTCCTTTTACACAGACTCCGAATGGTTCTGGCATAGATAGGTACATTATGAAGGGCCTGAAGGAGTGGAATTTTGACATAGAGGTTTTTTAACTCTCCTAAAAGGTTAAATTGAGGTTGTCCCACTACCTTTGATAGTATTAATATTTCAGCGTATGGTGGTTCCCTAATCAGTTGTGTAGGTTGTGTGTCGATAAATGTGTCTTCCTGTGTTTCAACCGGTATCTTGGTAGGATGTTCAACATCCTCACTAATGGGGATCGCTGTATTGGATAAATACTATTGGTTCATCCTTTCTTCAGGCACAGAGGATGGAACATCCTCAATGACAAAAGGCTCCACTACCCTCCATGATCGTAAGTGGATGTCGTTACAAGGAACTGGATTAATGGAGTAAGCGAGCATGTTGGCAGTCTCAAATTGATGGAATGCTTTATTATTTGGGTTGGTGTTAGGTTGAGTAGGTAGCTGCGGTTGTATAGGCACATTGGGGACAACATTATTCTGGAGTTGCAGTTGCGACTGTTGATACTGCTAATAAAGCTGAGGATATTGTTGAGGAGGGTACAGTTGATGAGGAAACATTTGATGTGGAAGCTATTGAGGAGGTTGGATATGGGGAAACTAGTTCCTTGGATGGAAGTTCCTCCATCTAGGAGACCAAGAATTTTGTTGGTTTGGTGGCTGTGTCCAAGAGTTCCAGGAGTTAAAATTTTGCATTGGAGGTTGAGAGGGATACCATTAATGGTTAGAATAAGATGAAGGGAATTGTGTATTCATGTGCTACATATTATTCCAATTATTCAGGTTATTCAAAAATGGAAACAAATCTGGATCCATACATTGATTTCGAGGATGCCAGGGCTTTTTCTGTGTAATAAAGTAGGCTAGTTCCACATCTGGAGTTGATGTTTGCAAAACTGCCTTCACTTGAGGTAGTGAAGGGAATTATTTTGTGTCATGGTTCAGCTCACAAAGCTGACACACTTCTACCTTGTTGAGTGGGCACTCCTTTAGAGGATGGTTCTTCCTACATTTAGGGAAGAATATACCAAGTGTGAGATCTTCTACTGCTTGTTTCTGCTTTGCCCTCAGGACATCTATTGCTGACGAGATGGAGCTCATCATTACTGTCATGAAATTTTCAAGGAGATTGTCTATTTCTTCCCGGGTGGCTCCTCCATTAGATGACTTTTGTGTTCTGTTGAAGACATCATGTTCTAATTTGTCCCGTTTGTCTCGTTTGTTGTTCGTGGAAGATCCCCTGGAATACCTTTTACATAGTTCAATGATATTTTCAAAGGACTCTTTTGAGATATCCCCCTTTCCTAACAGGTTCAACATGTCTAGGAAGTCATCCCTAATCCCACGAAGTAGGATTATTTTGAGCACATCTAACCCCATATTAGTCTGTCCAGCTCTATGCACATTGTATAAAATCCTTTCAACAAATTATTCCAAGCTTTCATCGTCCCTTTGTACCTTTTTAAACAGTTCTTCTCTCTTATATTTGGTATTGCAATACTCCTGATATTTCTCTAGGAACACCTGTTTCATTCGGTCCCAGGTGGTGACAGTTCCCCCACCTAGGCTCATGAACCAACGTAACGCATTGTCCTTCAGAGTAGCATGAAGAGTTTTCAGCTTCTATGCATTGGTGGTGTAGTCATAGCTGCGACAGAGGATGTCAAATTCAAAAAGAAATTCATCCAGATCCTCTATTGCTTTTCCATAAAAACGAGGCAACACCGATGGCGATATATTTTTCACGGGGGCCCTCATGATGTTGATTTGCACCCATTGCTTCTTCGTGATCTTCTAGATCGCGTCTGTTTCTCATGTGTTCTTCTGATTTATCCTCTTCGTGCTTCCACTGATTGTTAAATTTTTTATGGAACTGTGTCCACTTCTCTTCTGTCACAACCTTCCCATTAATGTGATATATCAAATCTCAGTCAGCTGATCCCACAGTACTAACTCTGTCTTTGTCCATAGGGATACCAGAGGATGTTGTATATTCTCCTATGTTCTCCACTGTGGAAACTAATGCTTCCACTCTAGGGGTAACCGAGCTTCTTCTAATAGGTGTTTCCTGATGGCGGGCCCTAGTAGAAGAATTGGTCCTATCAATCAGATCCTCAATGAATGTCCTTCTTCCCAATGCTAGATTTTTCCCACGGCCTCGACCACCTGCAATGTTAGTATTTTGTGGGGTTCTGGGATTTATAGGAATGTCACATTGTACCCTTCTTGTATTCATGAAAACTTAAAAATTGAAGAAAAATGAATAGATATAGCTACTAGATACAACTACTATGGTATCTAATAATTATCTTTCCCCAGCGATGGTGCCAAAATTTTGGGCACCCTATATGCAAGTTAATTAAAGCCAACATACAGAGTGTTCAATATAAATTGTCAACCCAGGGAAGTGTTTTATTTCAAAGATAATGTGCATTGTATATGATTAAACACTAAGTAGCAGATACTGTAAATGAATTATCCTACTTTCCTGTTCAACCCAACTCATCCCAAGATCAACTTAATCTAATTTACCCTCTTAATAATGTAGAATCACAATTACCTTCTTACAATCCTTAATCTATAAATGAGAGGTTCAGAAAAAAAACATCTAGATTTACTTTTGCAGAAAGTTAAATCCTAAATTACCCAGCCATCTAAAGATCCATCTCAACTATCTGGATTCAACTTAATCTAGGAATTCAAAGTGCAGGAATTAAGTTCCACAATTATAACTATAAAGGGATGAACCGAAAAGATCTAAAGAAAACAAAAATTGAATGAAATAGGGATGAACAAGGCTGTTATAGCTATCACACAGTTGTATAAGAGAAAGTTAATCTACATAGTCGACTGTCACACCACACCACTATAGTTTACAGGGAATGCAATTATTGATCATTCAAAGGAACGCATAATAAGTCGATGACTGTTGCAGCTACTATAAAATAAATGAATTCATCATAAGATTCACACCAAACAACAGAATAAATAAAATACCTACTTAACTCAACAATCTCTGTAGGAAGGCGGGCCCAGCCTTCGCACATAGATGTTGGAGTTGGCACACATTAGAATGCCAAGATCTGAAGAATCAAACTCCTTGTATTAAAATGGCAAGATGAACACATAACCTATGTCATAGCTTATACAAATAAAATCAATTAATCTCCAACCCCTTGCTCATAATAGTTCCCAGTATTTATACATTTACAATCATAACTTCTACCCACTGATATCGGGCAGCCATGAAGATCTTTGATCTTCAGGCTGCCCCAATTACGATACGTTGTTACAGCTGTGGCAAGATAGAAGCAGAAAATATAGGAAGGCTGTTACTCGAGCCAACAATGAAAATCATGATCAATCTAGAAGAAGCTCCATCGATTGCAGCTACCCTTGAGCAGCGGTGCACTGTTGCATCTAAATCTGTTGCAGCATGTTGCAGCCACCTTTGTACAACTTGCATGGAATAGTATCCTTTGATCACGTTCTTTAGGAAACGATGGAATAGATGGCGATTATCTCAGCAATGAATTCCCATCCCTCTCTTGGTATGTTCATCCTGCTACACCTGTATCCCTTACATCTCAAATTATCTTTATAAAACCACCATATGTTAGCATAATTCAAGATATAGAGCCTGATTACAACAATCATAAGCATTAGTAAGATAAAACAATAATTAACCATACATGTATGAATTGAGGGATCAAATGAAGGAAAACATCTGTTTGGTGTACATAATGGAGTAAGATGAGGCAAAAAGGGGTAGGTAAAGGTGGTAAAAAAGGGGTCATTTCTGGGCCCAACAAAACTGTCAAAAGATAGGTAAGTGGTGCACCCCTTTTCTTTTATAGAGTGGAGATGACTTTTTGAGAAAGCAAGATAGGCTAGTGCGCCCTCATGGATAAGGTTTCTTTTCTCGCATGCTTTGATTTTTGCTTTGCTTTCATGCATTTCTTTTTTCTTTGTTTTCTTTCTTTTGCTTTGCTTTTGAATTCTTTTTCCTGCTTTTCTACCTTATCTTGCTTTCAACTTATTTTTCTAAATTGTCCCGCTTTCTGCTTTGTTCTTTATTCCTTCTTTTCCATCTTTTATTTAATTTTTTGTTTATTCCGGCTTCCCTCTGTTTTATCATGTTTCCTTCTTTTTATGCTTTCCAAATTTATATGCTTTCTCCTTTCTTTCTCTTTTTGCAAGCTTTCCTTAGTAAACGTTTATCTCCTAATGTGCCCTCATGGCCCATTATATTTATTTTTTTATTAAAATAAAATCTTGTTCATGAAAATTAATTATCTAAAGTGCATATTCCAAAATTAGAAAGTGATAACTGCCTTGTTTCAAAATTTAATCCAAAGCAATTAATGGAATTTCCTCATAAATAGTAGGGACTAAATGGTGAATAGGATGCCCCATATGTCACCAAATTGGGGACATGACAGATCCGTTAGGTGCAAAAATCCTAAAGTTGCTCATTATTAGTGGTTTTGTGTTGTTGAATACCATATCACCGACCGGGGTAATCTTTTCCATCATGATCCATATGAGTAGTGTTGGAACCTGGATTGCCTACCTGGTTTCTTGACACTTTTCACAATTAGTTTTAACTATTACAGCTAGATGGTTGACACAATTGAAAATATTTATGTCATATGAAATAGATTTTACTTCCTCTAACATTTTGAGCTTTAAGTCAGATGACCGACCATAACTTGTTAGACATAGTGATACTATTATTGTCATCCATTTGATTGATGTGTAAGTAACTTTGTTGCTGATGAAGCTGCTTGAATTCTTTCCCTTTGGAATTCTTATGAATTCTTCAACTAGCTCAATGGGCTTAGTCGCGACAGGGGTTCATGCTCCTTTTCTTGGAAGACTAATGATATGAGAGATGAGGGAGTCATTTATTTCTATTGGTTTGTCTAACTATATTTTTCCATCATAGTACCTAATCACAATGAACTTGGCTATCATGTCTTTTAGGCTTTAGCTTTCCATGGATGGCCAACAACGACGCATTTAGGTAGTGGTGTATTTTGTTTAGGACTAACTTATTATCTCATTCAATCTATTTTTTCCCCTTGATTCCCAATTCCCTTATTTATTTGTTTTGTTTTTCCCATTTGTGCTCCTCCATTTTGGATTTCTTTATTTTGTTTAGTCGAGTTTGCAGGGGCATCAATACTACTTCCTCCTTTTGGGTTTTTATCTTGTCTTCGGTTGCCATTGATTTTTTTGATGACATGGATTTCATAGGTTCCATTTTTGGTTGTTGGTTTTCTATGGTCAAGAGATCTATCTATGAATTGGTGGTTTTCAAAATAGATTGTTCTTTCTCCAATTCACAACAGAAAATTTGCCAGTAATATTTGATTACTTGAGTGTTTATAGAGACATAAATAAGCGAGCATTTATTGTGTATAGGAGAGTGTATTAACTATGATATTTCTGCGAGACAACTACTTGGGAATCTTGATGAAACTTACATTAGAAGCTAGGTTCATGGTCCAGTCGACTCACTTGATGGTCAACCATCTTTAGGATGGTCTCATCCATGCTTTGCTTCTCAGTTGGTCTCCTCATTCCTCTGTCAGTGGGGAATTGTCTTCATCGGTCTAATTTCCTCTTTTCTTGTGGATTGATCAATCATCTCCTTTCCAGCTTCTATTTTCTTCGAGTCGTTATTAGGTGAAGGTAGACTACTTCGTGGTTGCTGCATACTTTCACTCTTTTTCTCTTCCTCCTATGCCAAGTCAACTGTCATTTTTCTTGAAGCCCTTTTCACCTAGCAAGGCCCATGCATTAGTTCCCTTTTTATACTTGATCTATGCTAAGTTAGTTAAATAATTGTTTTTGAACAATTTAATTATGCTTTCTAATTAACAATATGCAAATGTGTGGGCACAACAGTCAACTAGTGGTGATACGACCACTAGTCGGTGAGGTGCCTCTCTATATTTGGTATCTTTTGAGTTAAGATCCATTAATGACTTTGGTGAATGCTCGACCCTAAATTTTTTTTAGTTGAACAAATCCATTATGGTTTCATTCTTTGATTATGGTTTCATGTTTTTAGTTTATATCTTTCTTGGTTTTCCTTTTATCCTGTTATCATACAAGAGAACTAGATCTCTATATGAGATATCCTTATTCTTTATGTTTTGTCATGCCAAGCTTTCTATTGTTGATTTTGGCCTTCCCAATGATGAATAGTGTCTAATCTTTGTTCTCCAAGTTTATGCATCTCGAGTACTTTGTCTTGGGTAGCCTGTACAGTGTCCAAATGTAGTACTTATGAGATTTTTGGGGCTTGTTGTTTGAAACATAGTGGTACAACTACTGCTTGACCATAAACTAATTTGAATGGTGTATGTTCGGTCAGTCTCTTATAATTTGTTTTATATGCCCATAGGATATCAAGAATTTTGTCATCCTAGTTGTCCTTGTTGATATTGCAATTTTTTGTTAATCCCTTCGTAAGTGTCTTATTGAATGCTTCAATAGCACCATTTGATTAGGGGTAATATCCTAAACACTTCTGATGGTTTATGATAAATTCCTAAGTAATAATGATACAATATTATTAATAAAATGTGTTCCTTTGTCGTTGATTAAACGCGGGGACATCCAAATTTGGTAACAATGTATTCTGAAATAAACTTTGTTGCAACTTCACTAGAACATTCTTTGACATGTTTTGCTTTTACCCACTTTGTGACATATTCGACTGCAGTAATTATGCATCAGGAGTCTGTTCATCGACTAGGAACTAGGAATGGATCGATGAATTCAATGGCCCATGTTTTAAATGTTAGGCTGGTGTTAATTAATATTAACAACATTTTGTTCCATCAGAGTGGTTGGCCCATTCGCTGGCATTTATCACATCTACTAATAAAAGTTTTGCAATATTTATTCAACCTTGTCCACCATAATCTAGATTGTAGTATCTTCTTAACAGTTATGTCGACTTGAAAGTGTCCTCTTGTTGGTACTATATGTGCTTTGCCGATAATGGCATCTTTTACATGGGCGAGGACATAGCGATGGAATATGTTGTCTTGTCCTAATTTGTATAGGAATCCATTAATTAGAGTGTATGGTGCTTCTTTCATGGCTAATATTTTATTTTTCACCTCAAGTGCCCTTTTCAGAGAGCTTGTCCTTCTTGCAAGAATTGTGATATATATGCTAATTTAGTGAGTACAACTTTGATTCTGAAGAGGTGGGCATTAGGTAGTTAGTCATGTTTTCTGACGGATTCTTCTCCTGTTTCTATATGTGGCAGATGATCTCATCTAACAATGGACTTCCCTAGTCAAACTATTACCTCATATTTGAATTCTTGAAATAGTAAAATCCATCAACATAGTCGTCCATGGTGTAATGGTTTATTAACTAAATACTTCATGACCTGATGATCTGTGAAAAATACAAAACGGTTAGCCAATAAATAATGGCGATAATTTTGTAGAGCCAAAAATCATACATATCACTATAGGAGTGACTTGAATTGTCCGAGTTTATCTTATCTACAATGATTTTAATTTTCAAAGTACATGATCAACCAAAAACATGAATACGTGACTGTAGTTTATCTTTTAATTGAAAATTATTATTTTTTAATAAAAACATCACGATTGAAAAGTATTTTTTAAGTAAAACTTCATGGTCACCAAAAGGTAATTCAAAATATCAAAAAACATAGTTTGAAATAAATAAAATTCCAACACTAGTACCACGCTCTTGGAATTATAGGTAAAATATAAATGAATAAAAAATTATAAATAAAGGTAACAATGCTAACATAACACAAAAATGAAACAGTAACAGTGATTCACATAACACAAATAAATAAAGACTGCCTTTGAATAATGGACATCATATTGCAATCCTTTGCATATCACATTTTGTATTTCAATAATTTTCATGTTGTAAATACTAAAAAATAATTTAAGTAAATATAAATTAAATTAAAAATATATTTTGATTGTATTTTTTAAATAATAAAAATAATTTTTAAAATACTTTAACAACATAAAATAGATTAAAAATATATTTTGATTTTTTTTGTTAAATAATAAAAATAAGTTTGAAAACACTTTACCAACTTAACACAAATGAATAGAGTTTGCCTTTGAGTAATGGCCCCATATTGCATTCCTTTGAATATCACATTTGGTATTTCAATATTTTTCCATCCAAATAAATGTTATAAATAATAAAATTAATTCAACCAAACATAAATTAAATTCAAAATAATCTTTACATTTTGAGAAAACTTTACCAACTTTAATAAAGTTGGCCGGAAAACAATGAAGGCATTGAATTTCTATTAAAATATGTCAAATTGACCTAGAGGTTTAGGGATTAGTTGTAGAATTCAATTTATCAATCAGTTACCTGCCACGTAATCTCTATTCTTTGTTCGTGTGAGCATAATAATTGATCAAGTTGATTGTCCCGTATTGCATATGGCTCTGTATATACAGATTTATTATTTTATATATACCTACGGCACTTTCTTAACTTCCATTTTACATTTCAGCATAAAAATGGTCAAAGTTGGTTTGATATTTATACGTTCAGCTAACCTATTGATAGCTTTTAATGTGTAACATGTACTATAGTATATGTTTTTTTATGGTTTTGTGCCTCAAGGAGCATGTAACAATTATGTGCTATTTATATTGAAATAGCTGGCATCTACAATTATATTATTATGGACAATAGGTATGATTTAAATCAAATGGTGAATATTGGATGAGGACTTTCAGTAAGAATCATGTTGGCAATCACAATGAAATGGCTTGTAATGGTTAATAGTAAATGACATTTAAAATCACATGGCGGATATTGAAATAGTAGTTAACAAAGGGGTTTTCTATTTACCTTGTTTCATCATTTAGTTACTAACATAACATAAGTGACAAAATTGTTATAGAGTCCACAAGTAAGGTATTTTAAGTTGTGGAGTTTGCTAATAAGGTATGATAATTAATAATGAAAGATAATAAATTAACAATGAAAGAGAAACTTGAAAGTGTTGTATTGAAAAGTAGGGTATATGGTGTAACATGTAGTTATACTTAATGTTGTACCTTGGGCACCCATTGATTCTTATATGAATGATTGTATCACCAGGTTTGGGCCACACAATGCTATAACTACAACTTATCCATAAATAGGAATGCATGTAATGCACAATTCATAGTAGTGACCTATGGGAGTTTTTAACTACATAGTGATGTATTCTACGTATGTGCCTCTCAATAGGCCATTTTTGTTGTATTTAGACTAACACTTATGTTTGCATTATGTTCGCAAGTATGGTACAATTGGTGATATTCAAAGATCTCATTTCCTAGTATGTAATTTTTAATTTCCATTACATTGGTTTAACTGTTGTGGACTATATGGACTTTTTTTAAAGTTTGTGCCTCTAAACATTGGTTGCATATACATAAATACATACATATATATGTGATATTCAAAGATCTCATTTCCTAGTATGTAATTTTTAATTTCCATTACATTGGTTTAACTGTTGTGGACTATATGGACTTTTTTTAAAGTTTGTGCCTCTAAACATTGGTTGCATATACATAAATACATACATATATATGTGATATTCAAAGATCTCATTTCCTAGTATGTAATTTTTAATTTCCATTACATTGGTTTAACTGTTGTGGACTATATGGACTTTTTTTAAAGTTTGTGCCTCTAAACATTGGTTGCATATACATAAATACATACATATATATGTGATATTCAAAGATCTCATTTCCTAGTATGTAATTTTTAATTTCCATTACATTGGTTTAACTGTTGTGGACTATATGGACTTTTTTTAAAGTTTGTGCCTCTAAACATTGGTTGCATATACATAAATACATACATATATATGTGATATTCAAAGATCTCATTTCCTAGTATGTAATTTTTAATTTCCATTACATTGGTTTAACTGTTGTGGACTATATGGACTTTTTTTAAAGTTTGTGCCTCTAAACATTGG
>LPNX010499255.1:199972-248605 GCA_001517045.1 Pseudotsuga menziesii
TATAGACAATCTTTAACAAGTTATAATTTAGCATAATTTTTTTTAGATCACACACTTGTGACAAAGCCCAAGGACCTTTAGAACCATGATTTACAAACAATTAAGGATATCTCTTTCCACATGGCTTTAGATTTTGAGCATTTTTTCCATTGATTTACTAGTGTTTCAAAATTACCTTATCTTCATACTGATGTTGGAAGGTTTAACCTCACAGGGTTTCACAAATGGTCATTAATTGTACACTGAGGTTGCAACCTTGTTGAATAATGCACCATTTACTAAGTTCATAATATTGTTGAATGAAGCAACACTAAGCATCCTATGTAGATAGTTTTAAGCAATAAGATATTCTCAATTTTTTTATCAATCCAAGAAATGAAAAAAAAATCTCTACAAGTTCTTTCCCTGAGGTGTGGTTTTCATGAAGTTTCATATGAACCTACCTTGGTATTAATATAGGCCTATTTAAGAGTCACAATCTTTTTTTCCAAAAGAAAAAAAAATATATTCATGGTATGAATATACATTCAACTATAAAAAATGAGGTTACCCATTAGAATTAGTGTGCCTTGTCATGTTCTAATAAATTTTTTTACCCCCCTATACATAGTGTATTGTTTTTATACAAAAATAATCATGTAGCTTCATGAAGCAGTTTGTCTGACCAATTTGAAGCTAGACCGAGAAAGAGTGGAAGAAATGATTACCATAACTTACAACTAATAAACAAGCTCTTCTAGTTATGTCTGAAGAGTTCCCTCCTTATATTCCTCCTCTTTGATGATTCCTCCTGGAATAAGGAGTGTCTGTTTTGAGAGTGCATATGCTTCTATGTTCAAATCCCTATATACATGTGTGAAAGGAGATCCAATCAAAGGATTCCACTTCAAAATTGATTAAATTAAGGATTGGCCACAATCCTATAAATTCCATTTAGTGTTTTTTGTTGGCCTAATGAATAACTACCTTGGAGTCTCCCATCATCTGGAGTTTTTAGCCTATGTCGTAAAAGACCTAAAGTCTACAGCCTCAGAGCATGGACCAGGGAAAATAATCAAATCAATAGTGCAGGTATGTGAAAAATATGTGGAGAACCCAAGAGAAACACCAACCACTATCAAATGGGAAGGCTCGCCTAGGGGGTGATCAACCTCCCTTCAAATTTCATGCAATCTCTCTATCATTGGAGGCTGTAGAGAAGAAACTCCTAATAGATTTCTAATCAAATGAACTTAAAATACACCTGCATTTGCTCCTATTGAAGACTATAAGGAGACTAGAAAGATGAGAGAATAAGATGTTGAGAGATTGGATGTGGAAGAGAGTCAACAATTTCTCAAAGTTATATGATTTGCTAAATTGCAATGTTAAAGGTCATAGAGCTTATGAATGTCCACAAAAATAAAATAAAAACACTAGCAAGAACTTGATTTTGTTGGAAGAACTTTAGGATACAAGCATTGAAGCTGAAATAGGATAAAAATATGATGTTGCATAAGACATTGGTGGTTGTAAATGGTGAGACTGGAGAAGTGGGTTGCAGAAGGAAGAATGTAGCTGGTTGTTGAACTTCTTGCAAGTGTCATTGTAAAATGTGCAAGCCTGCAAGGATATTCTTAATACTCGATCTTTAGACATCTTGGTAAGGATAGAAATGGTTCTAAAACCCGACCTGTTTCCTTATCTAACTCTTAACAATTTTCTTTGTTCCACAAGGATCATAACTTGTTGGTGAATAAATCATGTCATCTATATTTTAATATCGGACCTGTTATGCCAGATTTAGTTGGCATATTTTTGAGATTATTTTTGCTTCATCAAGTGATATATCGCAAGCAACTATGGCCTATTTTTTGCTACTTATTGGACTCATTATCACATAATATGGTGATTTATATATCCACAGAGATTGATGATTTCCAAACTGGTGGAACCTTGGGAATCTGCCCTAAATTATCATGCCAGGCTGGGTGCCCTCTCTTCAGGTTTCCTGGTTCCACTGAAAATAGATCTAGACTATCCAAGAAAGGCGACCCCAGTCCAACTTTCCCAAATACTTGCCGATGGAACCAACCTTCTCACAGTAGTTGAAGGATCAGTTTATCCTTGAATGAGAAAACAATGAAGACCCAATAGATGTTAGAGTTAGCAGAACTTCAACACACATACAACCTACATGGTAAGATATTTTTCAACTGGACCGGTGCCCTTCGCTACCAGTATGAAATCGATTTTGACCATTTAAGGTCTCGGGTTGGGTGCCATTCCTAATTGAGAAAATCGGAAGGGAAAATAGACACTTTGGTATGCAAGTAAGGGCTAGACTTGGGTTTAGAGGTGGCTGTCCTAAAACTTGACTACTATAGAAAATGGACCACCACATAAAATGAGTGTATGGATCTATAAAAAAAAACACCAAAAGGACAATGTGCTAAGTAGAAAATTCTAGCTCTTATCCGAGCCAAATTAAAGATGATTTAAGATTGAAAATATTATGCAAGGATGTAAGAGCTGACCGCGTGGATGTAAGGCACTCATGTTCTCAACCATGGCTTGGGAGGTCTGCACTGGACACTTGTGAATTTTTTATGACGATTTGGCCCTGAAGTTGGTTTGTAGGGTATGTACAAAGGATGTTTGGACGGGGATCTTTTGTGTCACTGCAAGATTGCTTATGAAATAACCTTAAAGGCATAAACCAAGCCAAACAAAAATTCACAAAAGGGAAGGTAAATTTGGTTGGAGATTGCTTGTAGAATTTTGCTCAGTAGAATGTATGTGGGAAAGATGGAGGGGGAAGATTGTTTAAATAGGGATAGATTTGGTTTGGACCGTGGACATGGAGCAAACTCAAATTGGGAATTGAAGACAATTCATATAATTCTATCTATGAAATGATAAACATGATTGCAGTTTGGACAATCCCATCATAGTTGGAACCATTTTAGTATTTGGATTTTTAAATACTTTCAAGGCTAGAAAGTTGCACATGAACTTACATTAGTTTCCAATAACCATAACTGGACATGAGATATGTGACCTTAGACTTTGGAATCCTTCATGTAGATATTGATGTCTATAAAGGGATTCTATTTGGAATGTTTGGATTCTTTTCATTCAACTCATTTCTTAGTGGGTGTTTAGCCATTAACAACCCAAACAAAACAAAATGCACTCTTCTTGTACAATAATGGAAACCAGTAAGTTGCATCCCCTAGTTCCTAAACTGTGGGATATTTATGATATTATTCTTGGTGAAAATGGTCATCCTAAAGCATCTGACACATTATGTGATGGTTATTGTGCTGTAATAGCCAAGGGTATGATACTTACTGTCATATATTCTTTTTTGGAAGAGTACACCTACCTAATATTTAAAAATTAAAATAGCAATACATTGTTCTGTTTGTCTGATGTACAAATGATGAAGGTCATATTTAAGGTACAAGAAGCGATCAAAAGAAAAGATCATTGATGTCAACTGTGTCCATTTAAAACACATAGGCCAGACTACCACATTATAAGTAAAAATAGTATTTTGTTATATTTTTTTTCTTAAAATTCAAGAGAAATTGCAAAATGCTGGACATGAAGAACATATGATTAATATTGCATATTGTCTTGTTTGTAATCCTTTCTAACCCATTGCTTTCTGCATATAATAGATTGGACGGTGATAAAGGACATTAAATATGGGTGATTACTCCAATGCAATGGATACCTTAAGATTTGCAACCTTTTATTGGATGCTACAAATAGTCTTGATACTTGAAGCACTCCATATAATGCTTATTCTCTAATCATGAAACTACACTTTGCAAATCAATATAATAATACAAAATATTCTTAAAAATGTATTATATGGTCCCTCTACTCAAGAGCCTGAAATAAATGTTCAACATCATATCTCAATTAAGGTAGTAGCTCTCTATGTATTTCATTGTTTTCTGATTTATCGTCATAAATTTTAATGTGAAGGGAAAATAAGAACCTAGAATGGGTCCATGGTATAGTTGGTAGTTTTGGATTAAATTATATAAGCTTTTCAAAAACTTTAACCTACTTATTTGCATATAAATTGGACTCTTACGAAATAGATATTATTATTATTTTCAAAAGCTTGATATTGATGAACCTAGGAAGAATAGCCCACTAGTATAGTTAAGAAGTGAATGCATTTGCAAAAAGGCCTTGAATCAGGTTGCAGACCTCCTTAGCTAATGGGCACCTCCAGTAAATATGTCCAACATCCTTTGGTTTCCCATACTAACTGAGATCCCCCTCTGTGAAGCCTTTCATATGAAGTTGTCCTTTAATAAAGAGTGCCATCTACAGGATGAACAATATATGTAACTTTTGTTCGAAGGAAATATTCACATTCCAACTAGATTTCACCCTTTTGATCCATTTGCATTTATTCTTATTCTTTGAGATTCCACCTTCTATTAAGTTTGGATTCAATAGAAGGTTTAGAGAGAATATTTCGATATGATTCTTCTGACCTGTATGCTGAAGAAGTTGTACCATAACTCTAGCTTTAATCCTTCAATTCTGACTGAGGGCCAAATAGTCTAATTGGTCCTTTTTTCTCCGAGAAAGGTTTGAAAAATATTTAAAAGGTTGGCTCTGCACTCTAGTTAACACTTTGCTTCTATCTATATTTGGACCACTCTTGGTTTTGGAAGTGTCAAAGTTCGTTCCACCGATTAATCCCCATGTTGCTCAACCACTTCACCCAATACCTATTCATATCCCCAAAGATCCTTTGCTATTTGCAAAGTTCCAATTGTTTTCATGACCAAAGGTGAGCATTGAGTCCCCTTCTAAAAACCATTAAATCTCTTCCTAGTTTAAGGAGCCCCCTTGCCAACTTTTCCATATCTTCTTCAACACGGGAGTACCTTATATGTACTCTTTATATGTACCTTATATGTCAAATATATTGCATAGTTGATAATGTCATGTAGAAAAAAGGGTCCTTTGATGCCCTTTTTATGCCTAGCACTTTTACTGTTCAACTTTACAAAACATTGAAGAAGGTAAAGAACTATGCCAATAACTTGCAAGTACCAGGTGGATTGTGTAGATAAGTTAGAAAGGATATTATGCAACATGGGATGGGTGCAAATCCAACTATGGTGGCTTACTTCTAAACACAAATTTTGTCACTATAGTATAGGATATATTTTGTCACAAATTTTGATGTATTAGAATATATTTATTACAAGAATCGGTGGGATTTTGTTCCACATTAATAATTACTCTAATCTACTAACATTTTTATTTTTAATACTTTTATTGTCTCCTACATTTTTTATACAGAGGGCAGATGCATCCACTGTTTGCAAAGAATTTACAACTCTAGAGGACTGAAAGTGAGTAAATATTTTTATGTTATTAGACCATTGTTGATTTGATGTTTAGGTTGAATTGAAGCCTTTGCAGAATTTGTCTCAAATTCCCATTTATTTTGTTTACATAGGTACTGCTACAACAAAATCACAAAACAGTACAAGTGGAATATTCCAGATGATCTGAAGGTTTGTACTAATTCATATTATTCCTTGAGAAGGCTTATGAATTTTTGATATGACAACTTTTAGCAATCTATTTTAGTAAACTCTTTTGTGGGATTTCCTCAGATAGCTCAAGAGAAGGAAGAGAAAGCAGTGGCTTCAGTTGGAAATTTTGAAGGATCATTGTCCACAGCTGCATCACCAGTTCCAGTGGTTGTCACATCATCTCAATCAAAAGAATCCCCAAATCTATCTTCTCCTAGCATATATGTAGCTGCTATAGTCTTAGCATCAACAGGGACACCGACAGTTGCTACAAAAATTATGCCTCTTTTGCCAACAAACCCAGTTAGTGTTATGGCTTCTTTGACACCAACTATCTCTACATCTGTTGGAGTTTTCTCTTCTGCCATGATCACATCTATTCCCACAACTTCTCCTGCACTTGTTGTTGTGCCATCAATCACTATAGTTGCGATACCTTTTGATACTCCTGCTTCATTAACACCAACTGTTATGGTCCCCTCAACTAATGCAGTGCCCACAAGTGTAGTGTAAATTGTTGTGGTCCCCTCATTAGCAGTACAATTCGACACCCTCCAGATAAAAAATAAGCAAGATGAGGTAGATAAAGATCTAGCAGTCTTTTGTCTAAGGTGAAATCAAAAGCATGCTCACCATGAGTGCCAACTAAATAGTGTGTAGATCTGTAGAAATTGCAAGGATAGTCATGGCACAAATCAATGCTGAGAGCTAGGTTAAAATCCTTATATGAAGGGACTATGGAGAATACAGAGCTAACAGAGAATACATAACTATTTGTTTTCTTCATAAACCAAATAAGGTAAGGGCCAACCCGCTAATTACCTCAAGGTATGCCTTATGAACACCCTAAATATATATATTATACTTGGGGTAATCAATTAAGTCCTACAAATTGGTGTTATCCCACTCCTCCACCTTATAGAAAGAAATTCCCAACTCCACAGCCGTGACAATATCCAAACCCTTAAGGCCAATAGCCACCTTTCTTTCCAGATAAAAAAACCCAACAAATCCAGTGGTCCACTCATCACTAGCCCTGGTAAAACCTTAGCAGAAGTGGAAACAACCCCCCCCAACAGCAAGCACTATTGCCACCTCCTTAGCAGAATCATATACCCCAACATCAAAGAGAACCACAAATTCCTACCCGAAGTTGTAGTTTTCATATATTGTGTGATATTGATGCAACTATAACCTAATGACAAAAAATTATTATTGTAACAAGTGATGAGTGTTACACCTGAACAGATTAGTTGTTGGCACAAGAACTATAGGCCATGTATGTTAATGTTGCAAAGTTTAAGTACTTATGGAGCATAAAGTATACTTTCTTTGATGTGGTTTTTAGTGGTTACTTTTTATACAGAGAGGTAGTCAACCGAAAGTTACAAAATAGGCAGCTGCTGTAGCTGCCCAGGATCTTGTAGTTCAAGGACAAGCTTTGTTTAATCTGAAGGATTCAAACAAGGTTAGCTTTCAGAAAATATGATGCTTTAGTTTTCTGATTTTGTAAATATGTCAAGGAAATGACCATATTAATGTTCCATGCAAATGTGTAATAAGAATAAGAAGGCCAAGAAATATTAGTTCCACGTAAACACAAATTTGAAGAACCACGTCCAAAGCAAATTGAAGAAATTGAGGTTTGTAATGATTAAACGTTGGTCTAGTAGTTGATATGGTCTCTTATTTTTATATTTTGTGGCATCTGATGGTGTTTTTCATTGCAGAACTATATTATGAGGTATTTTAGAGAATATTTGCATACAAGACTCTTAAGTCCGAACTTCAAAAAACAAGTAGATGGTATGGAAATGATGCAAAAGGTAGCACTGAAATGATTCCTTATGAAAGTAATTTATAGTTAGTGAAGTGGTTTACTCTGTTTTTTTTTAGAGTTAATTTGCTTCGTGAGAGTTGAGACAGCATATCCTAAGATGCCATTGTTCCAAATTTATGCATTTTACAGGTTATTCCTTCTCATGGTAAAGAAATGGTTGAAATTATTGATATCCTTATAAAATTTCTGAGCGAAAGAACTTTATTTGAAGCATCGAATGACTCATTAGGAAATCCTATCCAACGTTCGCGACCAATTATCAGTATTTCTTTGGAGACAATTGCAATACTTTTCAAAGTGAGTTATTTTTTTGTGATTTATGGACATGTTTCAACTTTCAACATGAATTAGGGTATCTTTTTTCACTCTAAGTATTGGGTTATTCAGGTGCTTCAAGCCAACGTGGGCCAATTAGCATCTCGAGATCTTGTTGAGGAAATGAAACGATTGCATTCTGCAACTGTCCATGTTAATCCATGCTTATTGAGTGTTGGGGCTTTGGAACAGTCATCATCTGAGGTCTTTGCAGCTGATATTGAGGAATAGGAAAAATCTTATTTTCAACATACATATATTGGACAGTTAACAATGGATGATGTAATACAAAAGCTTGAACATTTCAAGGAGTCATTTGAGAAGAGGTATCTTGGTTCCTGACCTATAAATAAAGCTAATAGTGTTCTCAGCTATAAATCTTTTCCTGATTAAATTGTCTCTAGACATTGGAGGTTTTCTAGTGTGATATGTTTCTATTTTATCCTCTTTTGATCCTCTTCTAATACTGATTGCCATATGCCCTACAATGTGGTAAACGTGTAGGATGTACTTAAGCTATAATTTGGTAAACATGCAGGCTTTTCCCTACTTTGTTGATCTATTTACTATTAACTATTTTGAAAACAAGAACATTTCTGCTTTGATTAGTTTACTAGTTACTAAACCTATTTCTCAGTTTGCTTCCTACTTTTAAGTATTATCTACTAGAATTCATATGGATTTGTTTGATTTATAATCTATTTGGACATGTGATTCTACTTGAAGACTAATATTCCTTCTGGATTGGTTAATTTTGTAGGGAAAAGAAATATTTACTTGCATGATACACAACCTATTTGATGAATACCGTTTTTTCCCAAGGTATTCAGAGTGAGAATTGGAGATAGTTGCGATTCTTTTTGGTAAGGAATTTTTTAAGCATTTTCATACCTGAAGTTTTGATTTTTGATCTTATGTTCCATGATGTGTCCATAGGCATCACATCTAATAAAACTCATGCTGTAGGATCTAAGAAAACCTAATGCCCAAGAGAAACCCTAATGCCCAAGAGAAACCCTAATTTGCACAAACAAAGTTTTGAAACCACCAATCAACATTGCAAAAGCAACACAAAATTGTGATACACATTCAAAATATAGGGTTATTGATACAAATTAGGTCTTTTTATGGAGTTGACTATAAAAATCATAAAAAATCAAATTGTGGCAATGTGATTCTCTAGAATAAATGGTGGATTTAGCTAGGGATTTTGTACTTATATGTTGGGCAATAAATTGATTTCAATCAAAGAAACATTGCTCATACACTTGCAAATACGTAAAAGATTGTTTGAATATATATTTGTAGGCTAAACGATTGAGGGAAGGGCCACAAATGATCCAATGAAGTTTGGATGGAAAGTGCCTTTATGTTACCAATTCGTTATTTAGTCCTTGGGATCAACAGTTCTACCCTGAATTGATAGAGAAAGGCTCCCATATGCTTCAGATTGACTGCGACACTGACAAAGGTGGGCTAGAACTAAATCCCAATTTCCTGGTGGACTTAGGAGATGGGCTAGAAGGCCCAACATTGGCTGATGAGATGAGGTATCTTGGTGGGGATTGCACTCCATATATATGGCTCCAGAAATTGAAACCCAGTTAATAAAAGCATGGTCAATTCCTACTCTTTAAGTATATCTGCATATTCTTATCTTATTAGTTTTGTCATTTGATTGGTAAATCAGGTTGTTGTATTTTCTATAACGAAGAACAAATGTATTTTTTTGTATTCGATGAAAAAAATACACTTCTCATTAACTTTTAAGTATGCTAAACAATGTTTGTTTTCAAACTATGTGGCATTTATCATCTAAATTTTAACAAAAGTTCTTTATTGTATTCTCATTGAGCAATACGAGTTCTAGGTAGTAGGATGCAATCACAATAGTAAACTGCATTCAGAACACACTAGCACTGTTAACTCTTAGCTGTGACATGAAAAAGGGAAACCATCTTCAATAAAGAAAAATAAATCAGACAGGAAAACTAAAGTCACACCTTTCCTGGTAAATAAAAGTGGAACTCTTGTAGGGCCAATCCAAATTATCTTTTATCTTGGCTCATCTGAATTCATTTTGAACCAACCACTCTTATATATGAGCCTAATGGACAAGCAAATTCCATTGGCCTTATTCAAAGGATATTCCACTTTTTGAATGATATCTTTGATGGCAAAGCAATTGGGATCTTTCAAAAGATTTCTATTGGCTACTTTTTAAAGATCCACCTCATAGACAATCAATTTTTTAGAAAGAACATCTTACAAATGTTCTCGATAGGTCATCTGGTTGATAAAGGCTCCGTCAAAATGTCTACAGCCTACAAATCTGAATTAAAATACTCAAGGACTATTGTTCCCTTCTGAAATCATCCCATATAATCTTCTCATAGGTGGGCAACTTATCTTAGGAATACACACCCTGAACAAAAGGTTACCAATAGGATGAAAACCCATTCAGGGTTGTGGGTACGAACTCTTCACCCTCAACCTCTTCTCCAACTGCTTCAAGTTGATCATGGAGTTCAGTGATCTTCATCAAATAACTGGCTATGATATTTCTCTTGCTCATTTGTGTGGCTCCAAGCTTATTCCTCATCAACATCTTCTGATTGATGTTTTCACTCTGATATAGAGTGACTAGAACATCAAACATATCCTTTCCAATATTTCTGATTATATGAGGAATCAAAGGATCCTTTGTCTAGTTGAGGATGACTTACTTTCTCTTGGACATCTTCTTGTTATAATATGCAAACCCACCAGCCTTTGCAGGAAGTGTAATCGTCTTCTCCACAAGATACCAAAGCTCATGTTCCTCCAAAGTCATATGTAACTAAAACCTTCCACAGAACGAAGTTGGAAGGGCCCTCCAATTTATCTTTGTATCTGGGATGGAAGGTAGTCATACCATTGTTCTTGGAACAAAATGCTAGAAAAAATAGATAAAAAATCACAAGTCTGCAGTGCTTTTTTCAAACACAAACTCATGTATCCAACCCCTAAAACCTCAGGACAACTCCCTATCCTACATAGAATCCCTCTATCTGTACACTTATTCCTAGAAGTGTAAAGAAGATTTGCACCTATAATCTCTAATAAACTAATCTAGGAAACTAAATTGTGTAACCTATCAAAACAACAGATGAAGAATGCTAAATATACAAACAAAAAACTCTAAAGATATGAACAAGAAGCTAGTAAATTGCAGTAACCAATCACATCACTTTTAATTAACTCAAACGAAGAAACTATTACATCTCTGTAATCACTAGCTAAAAGAAAACTGAAAATCAATAGAATTGAATGCCGTCGTGTATTTATAACACAAACAGAGGGGCTAACAATAAATCTGGGCTACATGCATCAAATTTGATGGCGTCAAGATGCCTAGGATAGAACACCTTCATGAATAGAACTACCAATAAATCATGCTAAATTGAAGTGAAATAGGAGCCCACATCTCTTTGGTAAGAATGCCCTTCTTGGAAAGAATAATCCTCATACACACTCCCTCCATCCCTAGTGAACTGTGGCTATCTGAATCTAATCTGCATGTGATCTAATTTAGAACTACAGAGAATATCTAATTTTAGAACTAAACTAAAGACAAAAATAACACATCTATTTATGGCTGGTGCATGCATGCATGCTCCTTTGCTGTTGGAACATTGAACATTGATGCACCCTCACCTATAACTCTTCATATGCACCATCTCACTCATAGCAATAAGCACATCAGCTCTGATCACATGCTGGAACATGTATTACCGAGTGCACTATGGTTGGAGAGATAGAATACTTCAGAGAAACAAGTAAACTAATAGCCATAATAGGGGAGTCTAATGTCTGAGAGAGTGTTCCAAAAACCCCCATTTAATCAATTGATTCTAAGCATTCAGGAAATGAAAAGCAATGGAAGTACACCTTGAGAGTTTTTAAAGTTTAAGATTCTATGGGAGAGACTTGGCTTTGTGGAGAACACTTTCCTTGCAAAAAGGAAGTGTTAGTTTTGGTTGTTGTTGTAGATATTTTCTGCTTCAATAGAGGTGCAACATATTCTATAATCACATATTCCTAAACAACAGGTTCGACATAAGTAAGTTCTACAATAGCATGATCTTTGGTAACAAATTCATCAACTGCAGATTCTACAGCAGCCATACCTTGGATATGCAGCATAAAGATGCACACTGGTTGAGGGTGTGTCAGTGTTAAGGTGGTGCAACACTGTAGTTATGTAGATAGTAATAGTGTGTGTACATGCCTACAACATGTATATTTCAACCTTAGTTATCTATAGTTTCAGTGGTTTGTTTTTATTAAATTGTTCCAGACATAGCCTTTGTTTTAATCAGAAGATTGTTATACGTATTTTATCTTTTCTACATTTAGGAAAAGGTGCTTGGCTTGGGGAATTTTGTAGATTAAGGAAAAGGTGCCAACCTTAGGGATTTTTCCAGATTTATCTAAGGTGCATGGGATAAGGGATTTTCTAGAATTAGAACAGGGCACTCTATTCCAAGAAAACTACAGTCACACCTTTCCTGGTAAATAAAAGTGGAACTCTTGTAGGGCCAATCCAAATTATCTTTTATCTTGGCTCATCCAAATTCATTTTGAAGTAGCCACTCTTGTCTATGAGCCTAATGGAAAAGAAAATGCCATTGGCCTTATTCAAAGAATATTCCCCTTTTTGAATGATATATTTGATGGCAAAGCAATTGGGATCTTTTGAAAGATTTCTATTGGCTAATTTTTAAAGATCCACCTCATAGACAATCAATTTTTTCAAAAGAACATCTTACAAATGTTCTCGATAGGTCATCTGGTTGATAGAGGCTCCGTCAAAATGCCTACAGCCTACAAATCTGAATTAAAATACTCAAGGACTATTGTTCCCTTCTGAAATCATCCCATATAAGCTTCTCACAGGTGGGAAAATTATCTGAGGAATACACACCCTAAACAAAAGGTTACCAATAGGATGAAAACCCATTCAGGGTTGTGGGTACAAACTCTTCACCCTCAACCTCTTCTCCAACTGCTTCAAGTTGATCATGGAGTTCAGTGATCTTCATCAAATAACTGGCTATGATATTTCTCTTGCTCATTTTTGTGGCTCCAAGCTTATTCCTCATCAATGTCTTCTGATTGATGTTTTCACTCTGATATAGAGTGACTAGAACATCAAACATCTCCTTTCCAATATTTCTGATTATATGAGGAATCAAAGGATCCTTCGTCTAGTTGAGGATGACTTGCTTTTTCTTGGACATCTTCTTGTTATAATCTGCAAACCCACCAGCCTCTGTAGGAAGTGTAACCATCTTCTCCACACGATACCAAAGCTCATGTTCCTCCAAAAGAATATGTAACTGAAACCTTCCACGGAACGAAGTTGGAAAGGCCCTCCAATTTATCTTTGTATCTGGGATTGAAGGTAGTCATACCATTGTTCTTGGAACAAATTGCTAGAAAAAATAGATCAAAAATCACAAGTCTGCAGTGATTTTTTCAAACACGAACTCATGTATCCAATCCCTGAAGCCTCAGGACAACTCCCTATCCTAGATAGAATCCATCTATCTGTACACTTATTCCTACAAGTTTAAAGCAGATTTGCACCTATAATCTCTAATAAACCAATCTAGGAAACTAAATTGTGTAACCTATCAAAACAACAGATGAAGAATGCTAAATATACAAACAAAAAACTCTAAATATATGAACAAGAAGCTAGTAAATTGCAGTAACCAATCACATCACTTTTAACTAACTCAAACAAAGAAACTATTACATATCTGTAATCGCTAGTTGAAAGAAAACTGAAAATCAATAGAATTGAATGCCCTCATGTATTTATAACACAAGCAGAGGGGCTAACAATAAATCTGGGCTACATGCATCAAATTTGACGGCCTCAAGATGCCTACGATAGAACACCTTCATGAATAGAACTACCAATAAATCATGGTAAATTGAAGTGAAATAGGAGCCCATATCTCTTTGGTAAGAACGCCCTTCCTAGAAAGAACAATCCTCATACACACTCCCTCCTTCCCTAGTGAACTGTGGCTATCTGAATCTAATTTGCATGTGATCTAATTTAGAACTACAGAGAAGATCTAATTTTAGAACTAAACTAAAGACAAAAATAACACATCTATTTATGGCTGGTGCATGCATGCATGCTCCTTTGCTGTTGGAACATTGAACATTGATGCACCCTCACTTATAACACTTCATATGCACCATCTCACTCATAGAAATAAGCACATCAACTCTGATCACATGCTGGAACAGGTATTGCTGAGTGCACTATGGCTGGAGAGATAGAATACTTCAGAGGAACAAGTAAACTAACAACCATGACAGGGGAGTCTGATGTCTGGGAGAGTGTTCCAAAAACCCCCATTTAATCAATTGATTCTGAGCATTTAGGAAATGACAAGAAATGTAAGTACACCTTGAGAGTTTTTAAAGTTCAAGATGCTATGGGAGAGACTTGGCTTTGTGGAGAACACTTTCCTTGCAAAAAGGAAGTGTTAGTTTTGGTTGTTGTAGTAGATATTTTCCCCTTCAATAGAGGCGTAGCAGATTCTATAACCACATATTCCTCAACAACAGGTTCGACAGAAGTAAGTTCTACAGTAGCATGATCTTTTGCAACAAATTCATCAACTGCAGATTCTACAGTAGCCATACCTTAGATATGCAGCAGAAATATGCACAGTGGTTGAGGGTGTGTCAGTGTTAAGGTGGCGCAACACTGTAGTTATGTAGACATTAATAGTGTGTGTACATGCCTAGAACATGCATATTTCAACCTTAGTTATTTAAAGTTTCCGTGGTTTGTTTTTATTAAATTGTTCCAGACATAGCCTTTGTTTTAATTAGAAGATTGTTGTACTTATTTTATATTTTCCAGATTTAGGAAAAGGTGCTTGGCTTGGGGAATTTTGCAGATTAAGGAAAAGGTGCCAACCTTAGGGAATTTTCTAGATTTATCTAAGGTGCATGGGCTAAGGGATTTTCTAGAATTAGAACAGGGCACTCTATTCCAAGAAAATTGCTCATGCAGGGAGGATGCACTTTTCTAGGTTAAATTTAGGGCTTATAATTTTCACTTCTAAACTTAGGAGCTCTATTTTGTAAAATATTTACCTTCTTCATTCATAAAAGAAGGCAGTGTGGGTGAGTGTTATTCATTCAGTTTTGTCTAAGAGATTTGAGTGAGTTTGACAATTGAGTTTTGAACTATTATAATTTATGCTTTCTGAGTAAATAAACACGGATGTGGTTGGTGCTTAAATATTAGCTTGTAATAATTTTCAGTTATCACAAATAGTGAAACAATGAAATCTAATATATGTAATTTTTGGGTGTATGCAATGATTTCAATACTGCTATTGCTTTAAAGTTTAACCATGGATTGCAAGTTAGTGAATAACTAGCCATAAAGATACAACTTGAAAATGCATTAAAGAACTTTGCTTGTAAATTGACTTAACTGCAGTGTTGAAATAGTCTTTCCAGTAAGCACCTATGATATGTTTGTTTTGGATATAAGTTTGGTTGAGATATGCCATATCATAGCATCTCCTCAAAGGTGATGAGCATCAAGCAAATATGGAAACATGATAGAATAATGAAGATTAAGAAATTCCTTTACAGCATAATATTTTGCATCAAAAGTATTAGAAAGCACAACATCCCTTGATGCTAATATTCATGAACTCAATTTTGGATTTTGAATTTACTATCATTATTCCTTTATGGAGTTTAAGTAGATACTCCTTGTCGTTCATGTTGTGGACTTATCAGATAAAGAAATAAATTGATTACATATCATGAGCATTGAGCAGTAGAACCTTCTAACTGTATTTTGTAGTGAATGATTCTCTATGTATTCAAATGGGAACTGCATCTGATAATTCAGGTCTTGCCTCAAATCATTAGTTTTACAAAAGCTGTCTACCACCAAATGTTAGACATTGTGGATGTTAAAGCATATTCAAAACATCCAATTCAACAGACATCCAAATTAATACAAATAGTGTGTAGCATCCTAAGGACCTTATTGAACTGAACTATAATGGCTAGTGTCATGTAGTTTTCATTCTACAATGATATTTCTTCCTCTCTGAAATGTCATGTTGGTGACTGGGAATATTTAAAATGCTCCCGATTCACGCTCCGGGAAATATATTTTGGAATCTTGTATTTTGGCATCTGGAAATATATTTTCATTCTATAAATTTTCCAACATGGTTAAATTGTTGAAATGTTTGTGATTTTTGTTTCCAGAACCCACATGTACACTTAATTGGCCTGGTGTTCATTGTTGTATGGAGAAAAACTTGCAGTTTTTACATAAATGATCCTTCTACTAGTACAGTTTTGTGCAAGTTGAAGTATACACTGGTAATATATATTTGTTGTATCTCTGATACTGCTAGTTTCCTTAGTTTAGTTGGTGTTATAAAAATTAATAATTCTCTCTAAATCATTTTTTGTATTGCACCTGAGAGAATTCATGTATGTTTGGATTAGACATAATTACTTTTTGGGTCCTTCATTGGGATGACCATAAATAGTAATACTTGTACATTCCAGATTTTTAGCCTAAATTGTTTTATTCCCTTATATCCAATAATTTTGCTTTCCTTGTGAGTGTTTGGTACTGTAATTTACCTTTCTGCCAATTCTGGTCACTTGTGTTGAGTGGTCATGTGATTTGACAAGATTCAAAATGTTACTAATTTATTAATATTTTTGCAGGTGCCTTTAACCTCACTTGTAATGAGGGAGCTAAGAGAGACCTTGCTGCAAAGCCTCACAACTATCTTTGGAGGAGATGCTTTTGGAGATGATCTCTTTGGAGAAGTGGCATATACCAAACATCACAAGCAATCAGAATTTGCTAATATATATAGGAATGCTGCAAAAACCAAGGTTTATAAAACTTCCTGTCAAATTATAAAAAGAAAGTATCCATTATTGCTCTTCTTATTGACAGAAAATTTGATCTTTAAGATGAAATTTAAAGATTTAAAGATTTTTATATCAAGGTCTCTGACCTAACAATTTGATCTAAAAGCATTTTTGGTTGTGTAAAAAGAATAAAGCATGTCATTCTCCCACTTTGTTTAAATGTAGGCAGTTGCACATGGATTGCCTATGGTTGCCACAGAATGGAGGACATGTAGACATTAAACAGGTATATTGAAAATTCTACTTTCAAAACTAAAAGTCTGATTGGATCTAACGTCATCAATCGCTCTCTGATTTTTTATTACAAATTGGTTCATTCTTGTGCAGACGTTGAAGAATGGTTTGTTGGTAGATCCGCATAATGACAAGGAAATTGCAGCTGCTTTGTACAGACTAGTAGCTGATAAGAACCTCTGGGCTGAATGTAGGAAAAATGGTCTAAAGAACATTCATATCTATTCTTGTCTACAACATTGTAAAATATATTTGTCAAGAATTTCCTAATGCAGAATCAGACACCCACAATGGCAAAGTGAAAATGACTTCAATGAAAATATGGATTCTGAATCAAACACTGGTTCATTCAAGGATGACCTAGATACATCCCTTAGACTCTCATTATATGCATATAAACCTTCTTGATCAAATTCACTTAATAACACTATTAAACTTGATAAGCTTCTTCAAAATGTAGATAATGGGGAGGGTATTTCTGATCACATTAGGATGATCATAGAGAAGACTAAGAACAATTAATCTAAACTATGAGAAGAAAATGATACAGGGAAACAAATATTGATCGAAATAATAGCTTTAATTCTATGGGGAAACTACCTCTCAGGAGAAGAAAGCGTCTATTTGATATTGCAATGGATTACTATGGTGCTAGTGGAGAACCCCTTTTAGTAAACTAGCTATTATTATCCAAGATATTATGAATGCAGTTCACTCTGCTGGAAACTTCCCATCTCCTAGATTCATCTTATCAACTGCATTGACAGTTTCAAAAACTATTTCTGTGCTTCAATCTATTGGAGTAAAATTGTCTGCATTTGATGCTCTAATTTGCAGCAGTGGGAGCCAACTTCTATATACAGCTGGCAATAGTATAGATTCACCCATATAACCAGATCCAGATTATGATTCTCATATCAATTATCGCTGGGGTGCAGAGGGCCTGAGAAAAAAGCATGAGAAAATTGAGAGGTCCATAGAATTCTCGATTCCTAATGGAGGATGCTGAAGCATCTAACCCCCATTGCTTGGCCTATACAGTCAATAATATATCCACTGTAAGTTTCAATTCTAGATGTCATTTTCAGTAATTGTTATATGTTCTATGTCACTACAGGAGTGGTATTCAGCCTCCTGAAAATCTAGAAAAATATTGTTTGTTGATTAAGGCACCTGTTTACTAGCTCCAGTTGCATGACATTAAAATGGCATTGCTAACAATTTTTTAGAAAGGAGTACAAGAGATAACTTTATTTATTTCAAATACTACAGAGCCATGCCAACTCTCTATTAGTATAATAGAATAAGGATTCAGGACTATCATTGAATATTGATTAGTCCTATCATCTTTTTAAGATTTTACTTGGGTACTTTTTTGCCAGGCACCCAAAGCACATGAGCTGAGACGGCAATTGAGAATGAAAGGTTTAAGATGCCATGTGCTTTAATCTTAAAATTATTCCCAGCTGTGTATGTTGCCTCTTCATGCTTCAAGATCTCAAGCTTTAAGGTGATAAAATTCTAGATAGTTCTTTGCTTTTGAATTTAATTGGATGGATTTGGTCTTTGGCGAGTGCATGTTAAGCACTTCTGGTCATATTTTAAAGATTTTACTTGGGTACTATTTTTCTAGGCACCCAAAGCACATGATCTGAGTCGAAAATTGAGAATGAGAGGTTTAAGATGCCATGTGCTTTACTCTCAAAATTGTTCCCAACTGTGTGTGCTGCCTCTTCATGCTTCAAGCTCTCAAGCTTTAAGGTGATAAAATTCTAGATAGTTCTTTGCCTCTAAATTTAATTGGATGGATTTGGTCTATGGCGAGTGCATGTTAAGAACTTCTGGCTCAAATGGAGCCCATGCAATAAATTCTTGTTGAGCGAGATCTGTATTACTAAAAGTTAGATTCGGTGATTTGCAGGTACCTGTAAGTTCGATGGGGCTTGGATATAGCCAATATGTATGTGTTTCTAGGGAAAAAGGATATACAATCTATGAAGAGATGATTGGAGGAATGCACAAGACACTGATATTGAGAGGGATCGTCTATGATGGGAGTGAAAAGATGGGGAGGAGTCCTAGCAATGGAAGAGAAGACGTTTTCCCTTCACAAAGTCCAAATACAGTGACAGTTATTGTAAGTGATGATAAAGAAGAATTCAACACGCAAGAGATGATTGCAGCTCTGAAAACATTTTCTTGAGATAAATAATTCTGCATTCCATTGTATGTAACCAGATGCATTTTTACTAAAATAAAGGTTCCTAGTAAATTTTAGGGAGATGAAAACTACTAGTAATGTCTTAGAATATTTGTAAAAACCCAATCAGGTTGTTAAGTATTGAACTTTTATGGAAGCCATCATATCCATGAAAGAGCTACTAGGCAATACAATGGAGTTGGACTTAATTCAGAGGTATTAGAAGTGTTTTTGTATTTGTTATAATAAGCACATATATAACTTTTTGTTGGAATTGTTTCTTTTTGCCATGTTAAATCTTGTGAAATTACTATGTACATTTTTCAGTTATTTTTATTTTTATTTTTACCGAGCAACACAATTTATTGCTTAACATGTGTTGTTTGCATGTAACCTTACTCGCAAGCTTTGTAAAAACATGAACAGGGATGCTGCTGCAATGTGGATACAGAAGCACGTGCGTAGATATAAAGCTCAGAAAGCTTAGAAGCAGAGGTATCAGAAGTGTTTTTGTATCTGTTATAATAAGCACATATATAACTGTTTGTTGCAATTGTTTCTTTTTGCCATGTTAAATCTTGTGAAATTACTATGTACATTTTTCAGTTATTTGTTTTTTATTTTTACTGAGCAATACAAATTATTTCTTAACATGTGTTGTTTGCAGGTAACCTTACTCGCAAGCTTTGTAAAAACATGAAGAGGGAGGCTACTGCAATGTGGATACAGAAGCACAGGCGTAGATATAAAGCTCAGAAAGCTCAGAAGCACGTACAGTGTGGATACAAAAGCACGTGCGTAGATAGAAAGCTCAAAAAGTGGGCAATTGAGTATGAAGATTCTGTTGCTGATGCTTTTTCATTGAGTATGAAGAGCCTGTTGCTGAGGGTTTCAAGTTGCTAAGTATGGTTGTGAAGCTGTCACGGGATCTAAGTATGGATTAGCAACAAAGTACAAGTGGGATGGTTTAGCCAATGTAATATTTTGAAAAGTCATCGGTGTACTAGATGATTTTCATGTAAAGTTATATGGAGATAGTTTTTGAGAAAACTCATTTATTGTAATACTTGACATTTCATATAATATAATTTGTGTAGTTTAAAACTTATATGGTTGCACTTTATATTTGCATAATTCAAATGTGTATTAGATGATGATAAATAACCACACATAAAACCACTAAAAATGACTAAATTAGTGACCAATAACTGAGATTAATGACCAAAATTCATATATAAAATAACAAAAAATTGAGAGACATGTGACCAAACAATGAGATATAAATGACCAAAAAAATGACCAAAATTCGCATATCAATGACCAAAAAGCAGTTTTGGTGGCTAATTTGCGGTCTTTTAGTATGCGACCAAATTTGGTCATATTCTAGTTTGCCATGTGGTCATTAATTTGGTCATAAATGTGGTCATATATTTGGTCATCGATTCAAATATGACCAAATTAATGACCAAATATATGACCAAATTAATGACCAACTGACAAGCTATAAATGACCAAAATAAAAATGACCAATTTTGGTCGCGTAATAAAAGACTGTAAATTAGCCACCAGCGATCGCCAAACCAAAAGTGGTCATTGATATGCAGATTTTGGTCATTTTTTTGTCACTAATCTCTCATTTTCCACTAGTGATTGCATCTCCCTCGACCTTCCTACCCCTTTTTCTTCCAATTGTCCTTGACCAACATTTTGTTAGCCAGAGACAACCAAAGAATTATGTTGGCCTTCAAAGGGCTAGGAAGTTTTCATACCACTATCCACCACCAACAATATACTTGTGATAAGCCTTCCATATCCTTGGGTGCATAACTTAACTTTACAGTATGTTCTCATAAGGACGGATTCTTTGACCAAACTTGTCTCTCTTCCTCATTCGAAAGTATTATGGAATCATGGGAGAATTTGTGTACATACCTTGAATATTTATCAACCTACTTCCCCTCTAGGCCTAATACCTATTTTGACTTCCATTCATGGGTCCATACTGCTAATTTAGAGAGCAATCCTACATCTTTCAAATAAAATAACTCTTTGGAATGAAGCTTGTTGATTAATCCTTCTAATAATTTGTAATTTCCTTCCACCCGAACCAAGCGGTATTCAGCTAACATCACCTTTCTCCTATCTTCTATATTCCAGGAATTCCATATGCCCACTAGCGGGATTTCGAAACAATTGAGTCTCATTTAGCATTGTTTCTAGCTTCTATAAACTAGTTCTCCATAGTCTTCTCTTTCATATATTTAGATTTCATTACCTTACGTAACAGGGAATTGTTATATACTAATCACTTGAATTTTTTTGTTTCTAGTGATTTACCGAACACTTAATTTTTTTTTAGCCCCCATCCTCCAACTTCTTTACGAGTGACCAAATTGCTCCATTTTACAAGTGGTATTCCTTATTTTCCCCTTTTATTTGTACATTAAACTTGAAACATTTTTTCTTGGTTTTTGTCAAGATTCCTTTGAGAACCTTTTCTATTGAAAACCAATAAAATAGAATAATTTCTAGGAATTCCTTGACTTAAATTATCCTTCCACCTTATGAGAGACATTGATTCACCCACACATATATTCTAGCTCTTATTTTCTTGTAAATCGATAACCAATCTTCAAACTTGTAGAAGTTGGGTTTTAAATTAAAGATGAAGAATTTCAATCCTTGATCCACATCCTTGAAAGAGAGAGAAAGAATGTATACTACATATCCTGATTCTTCCTTTGATAGACCGTTTCCAAGAGATAAGGACTTGTAACTATTAATTTACATGCATGTATATTTTCAATACATATCCAAAATCTCCTTTAATTTTCGAGATTCATGTAAGTATCCATACCCAAAAATAAATATATCATCGATGAGTAGGAGGTGGGTAAGGGCATCCATATGATAAATCTTAATTCCCTTAATCTCTCCCTTCTCTCTATTTTCTTTTATCAATAAGTTGATATCTTCTACAACTAGTAGAAATAAAAATGGAGACAACAAGAAAATTATTTTTTGAGCCCCGATCTAGAGGCTCTAAAGAAAGATGAGGGAGATCCATTAATTAGTAGAAAAAAAGAAGCAGAGTGAAGGAAACCCATTATCCAACAAATTGTAGGCTTATTCTAAGATGAATACGAATCAACCTTAAATACATCCAATTGACTTTGTTGAAATATTTGAAGAGATTGTTGACACACACTTATGTCGACAAGGGTTCACTTTGAATTGTCGACGTATACCAACACGATATCCCTAAACATCGGTTCAAATAGGTTTTACCCTATCAAGAAACACCTATGAAGCATATTTATTCTTACCAGAGATGTTTGAGGGAGAGTTGCAAGAACCACGTTTCCGCAGAAGGAAGAGGACTTGTGCACTACTACAGTTGTGTCGCAGGGTTTTTCCTTAGAGATCCAGGGGTTGTTTATATCTATCATGCATAAAATATACTTATATTCATTCACATTAAACATAAATACCACATTAATATGATCCAGATCGATATAATAAAGACATTATTATAAGCAAATCCGATAAACATAGAAAATCTTTGCATCATTTAGACATAGGAAACATCATAGATCACACCGTTTGTAAATCAAAACAAAGACACAATTTAGTTCATCAACAAAATCCATATATTAACTTCAAGAATCAAAATGAATCCCATGGTCGAAATCCTCATACCAAAAACTCATTCCTTCGCAGATCACATTACAGACATAAGAGATCAATCCTTAGTTTGCAGATCAGCAAACTCAACAATAGACTTAGTTATAGACCGATAAATTCATTATCTGATCCTTATCAAACTTACTTTCCTATTGAATCTACTTCTAACTCTATTTATAGGTTTGAGCCTTTATAACATTGTCGACATGAGCCGACTTTCTAACAACTCAGGACCAAAATTATAACTACTTGCGACCAAACCAACCATACATGTCAGTAACTTTCTCTTGTGTAGTAAATATTGCCACTTGTCGATCTCTTCCTTGTTGCACCTTGCATAGCTGATCCTCCTGGAAATGAAGATATACTTTTAAAACTATTGTAGGGATCTTTAATCATTTTAAAGAGTGCAATTCTTCTAGGGTTGTTGAAACTGCATCATAGATTTGCCTATTTTGTGGGAATCTAAATTGTTCTTACGATATTATACCTAACAATATTCCCTTTGGTTTATAGAAGTAGTTTTGGAAATGAGTTTATAGATTAGGTTACATAAAGAAGCAGGTCTAAAATCATCAAAATAGGTAGCATCTTGTTTGTTTGGAATGGGATCTACGAAAGTAGTATTTAGAGATCCAAATACATTTCCCACTCTTTTTGACTCATGATTTGTTAATATTTTGAGCAATAATGGAGATTATTGAACTTTAAAACTTTTATAAATGACGTGTCGAGGAACTATAACAATTAAAAATTCAATCACACACAATAATTCATCCACAAAACAAGACGTAACCCAGGGAAAATACTCATAATAGAGAGGATGAAAAACCCCAACAATTATTCAGAGTATAATATATAGATTGCAGAGAATGAATTTTACAACATAAGTAGATCACCTGATAAGAGAGAATACATATCAATAGAGAAGATAGATCTAATTTTACAACTATTATGAACTTGCAATATGCCTAGCATGTTAATAACAAGCCATAATGACTACCATACAAACCCTAGTGATGGTTGCATGAGAATTATCCAAACATGAATTAAAATTTTGAATTTCCATTTTGGAATAATCAGTCCATGCATTGAATCTTCATCATGCAAAACTAATGCACCCTATCTTCAATCATGGATATCAGCTGATAGTTAACTGACATTGGAGTGAACTCAATCTCTAACTGAATAATGATCACTTAGTTGATAGACTAACATAAGTGTCATAGTGAAATAACTCAAGTGTTGCATGCAACACACTTTCTTAACTGAACTGTTGTCCTTTGGTTGAATTCAATGTCTTCTCTTAGTCTAACTAAAGTGTAGACACTTTAGTTAACTAGTCCATCTTTATTTAATCACGTAGTTAACCATTATTAACTGATTCTTGTTGATTGATGAACATTGAGCACTTCTTTACTTAACTAAATGTTGATATTTAATAGTTCATTTGATTCTTTAACTAAAGCACTAGTTGAGGCATTCATATTTAACTGAAGCTTTATAACTTGAGTTCACTTTGAATTCTCTTTCTCTCATAATCTCTTTATCTCACAACATGGTCTATGTTTAATTATCTATCATATCATATTATGCTCAGAATAATTGTCACATGTACTGATGATCATATATGTTACCCCAAACCATATAGTCATATGCTAAAGTAATTTACTCTAGAGGTGGTAAGTCTCTAGATGATAATAGCTTTATCCATCTCAAATCACCATGGTTAGTAATACATCACATAGGATAACCACTTTACCAAGTAAAGTATGCCACATAAAAACAATGAGGATATTTGTAGGACTTGATATTACTCACAAGTCTACTGTCTTGTATTAATCACAAGACCCATCTTGATATTAATCACAAGATCACCTCCGTAACTGAAGCTGCATCTCATAGGGTACCATCTATGAGAATCATTTGACTTGATACAACAAAAGTCCAGACTTGATACACCACCAGTATGTAGTCTTGATACAACACAAGTGTTAGTGGAGTGTTCTACAACTGAAGTAATAACATACTCTCCTATTTCTATGGGGTGAATCCCAATTGATTGAAAACTAATCAATTACCACAAAAATATTAAGATCTGAAACCTTTTTTCATTGAGTTTGAGAAGGGGAGGAAGAGAGGAGAATAACTCTCTAGTAGCCTTACTGTTTGATGGAGTCCCTTGATGGTTGTCCTTGCAGCTCCTTGAGTCTCCTTCACACCTACAAATATCACTACCAAATCGTTCATACCAAACTATATTTAAGAAATATGGGTTAGATCTAATTTCCTACCAATTCCTACATCCAACATGAAGCTTAAATGAAAACATTGAACAAGAATTGGGAAGAAGATTAAATTGATTCATAATATATGAACATGGATAAATACTTACAGCCCTTGCAAGTTCCTTCATTCCCCATGGCCTAGACCTACTCCTCTACCATCCATGCCTTTGATTCCCAAAACTTTGTGGTAGAAAAGTGATATGTAGCCCTACATTCCTCCAGCATGCCTTTGGTCTCTAATTTGTATCCTCTAATTAACTTCATATGCATTCCATTTATATGATTGGGATTTGATCATCCAATCTCTTAATCATGAATGTGGGATTAGGATTTTTGAAGTTTTTTATTATTTCCTTAAAAAAACCCATCCTTAGTTTTTAGGAATTTCAACTTGATTTTCAGTATTTCTAGGAAAATTAATGCCCATGTTAGGCATTTTTCCACTGTGTGGGTTATAGGAATTGGGTTTTGGCCCTTAAGTGGTCATGGGATTGGCCTCTTTAGATCCACCTTGTCTTCAAACATTTCTTCCTTTGCAGAAGGAGTGGTCTGTTATAGATGATTTTACCACACCAGGTGAATCACACTTGTATGGCCTTCCCCTGTCCCTCTGCATACTTCTTAAACCCCTTGGCCCATTTTTTGTCCTTTGATGTTTCCTAGACCATCCCTATAAACATGTGAAAATCCATATACGTTACTTTTAAACCCCTAATCACGTATATACACGGTTTTGACCCCTAAAACCGCATACATCAGGATGTGTAAAAAATCCAAATCCTTTTGGAGTTTTCCTTGACATGGATCCGACTCACTTGAATCCTGGCCTTCCATATGCCTTGAGATCGCTTGGATTCAACCTTTCATTACCCCTTTGAAAAGATATATAAGGAACTCTTTGATACATTGAAGGCATATGAGAGAATTGTGAACAAAGAAACTATAGTCCATTGTTGCCGAAACTTGTTCTTGAGTCTGCATCCCTTTGTCCCTTGGAGCACTTTTGTGTTCTTCCCAAGCTTTCCTTTTGCTTGTGAGCTTGCTATCAAGAGATGGAGGATTGAGGTGGTGGAGGCCCAAGTGGGGGATTCAGTTTCTTTGATTCGTAGACGTGCCGACAGAGAATGTATCCATTGTAATCTCTGATTTTACATTAATAAAAATATCTTTTCCTATCCAATAATGTATGTTTGAATGAATATTTTATCCATGGATGATTTCAAATGCTTATACATTGTTGATTATATATGCTAGAATAGATCTAACACCAATATATATAGTATGCTTGTCTTGTTTACTTGTTATTGAGGAAGTGATTCATTAATTCAAGATGAAGTTGGAAAGCTCAACGGGGATCTACTTCAACCATCCAGAATAAGGTACGAGGTCTGATCCTTTAGTGTTAGATATTTGATTTCTATTGCATATTGGAAAGGATTGATTTCTGGAGTCAAGCTGTCTATTGTGGTACCCCAAGCCATAGGAATTTCTCTCCGTAACACAATTGGCGACTCTGCTGGGGAGTTCCTAGTAGTTGTCCTTTGGGAGTTTTCTATCGGAATTCAATGACTTTGAATTGCTCTTTTTCTCTTGTTTCTATGTCGGGTCTAGGGGCATGTTTGCCTGGTAGTGTCTGATTGGTGTGAATTTTGTCTCAGCTTTTCTGTTTGCCTTTATTTTTATGAACTGTTCTTCCTGTACGCTAGTTTTTAACTCGCAGTCGTGTATATACATGGGTTTCACTGCTATTTCCACGTACACACGCGGGTTTACTATGAACAGTCGCGTATGCCCTTGGTTTTTCCTTCTAGAGGAAGATGGATTGTTGCTGGGTGAATTTTGATGATTGCTGAGTCTCCTTTGATACTGCTAGAGTCTGTATACACCTCTATTTCTGACCAGAGACATTTTTTTAGGGTAAAATTTCTTTTTTGAAGAATGTTCTTGTCATTGCATTTTTGATTTTTTGTTTTGGGATTAGTGCATTAGATTTCTTTTACCTTAGTACTTTGCTTGAGTACTGTTTGAGTGTGCTTACATTAGTACCTTAGATCTCATTTTTATTTCAAAAAATCCAAAAATATTTGCTTATCATTATGCATTGCTTCTTGCATTTTGCACAGTACTTGCACTAGATTTGCTTTGGAGTATTAGTCAGGATTTCATATAGGAAAATTTGCATTTATCATTTGAAGAGAATCGTGCATTTCATGTAGTAGCATACCCTGTTTTTCATGGACACAATGCATTTGCATTGATTGTTAGGTGTGCATTTTACTTCATGTTGTGTCATAACGCCATTAGTTGCACGACCATATACTTCTTTTGAGTAATAAAGCCAATTAAAATAAACACTTAAATTAAAATGAAATACACTATTTTATTTGATAGGGTTCACCAACAAGATTAGGTTTTAGGGTCTTGGAATAGTTCATTGTGAGTAAATTCTCCAAGACCACTAAACAACAACATGTATGTGTCTGTCTAGGTGAGTGTGTGAAATTCCTTGGTATAACCAGTGTTTCTCAGGATCCTCCTCTCAAAAGGGAGTTAAGCACAAGGAATTGTGAGCAGTTAATGATTGGGATGACCCCTAGTCATAACTGAGTAGCACCGAAGATATTTCCAGGATTGTATTCGTATCTAGGGGCTCTTTCGAGAGTTTTGGGCTTTGCTACCCTGCCCATACTGTCAATCCCTCCTGCAACTGTCTGCCTGAGCATTGATTATATTGAGGTGACCTTAGTGACCTTACCTAGGATATTGAGGGGGTACTCTGCAGGGGTTATTCTGCGGGTGTCCCAGCCAGGTTGGGGTCGGACAACACAATCACTTTACGCGTTGAAGCTGAGGGCCACAATAATTGGTTACGTACCTCCGCTTGTTGTGTATGGGAGTCTCAAGCCTCTCCTAGGCGAGACATACCTGCTTCATTAGGGAGATCACTTATCCTACCCTTGATTTCTTGTGTTTGGCTTTAGATTTTATTGGTGATTTCTCTATGCACGTTAGCTTGCCTAGGGTTTACGTAGATAGAGAGTCTTTTATATTTTTTGAGTCATTATGGATTTGGGTGTGGTTCCTCGTCGTTCTTGTCGTTTAGAAAGACTTCCATCTTCTATGTCTCCTCCTCCTTTGGGAGAGAGAAATAGACAGTCCGGGTGGAATACTTCACACATTGATTAACACATGATGGGAGACCATGTTGAAGGTATTCTTGAACCACCTTCTCCCATTCAAGTGGAAGATGGGGAGTTACTCCTAACTATGATCCTTCACCTGATTTGACTGAGTTAGGTCCTGTGATATATGAGATAGGTACTTTTCACGATAGACCTACTTATTCTAGTGTTGATCCCCCATTGATGCATCGCCAGCATGGAATGCCAGAGGATGATGAGACTCATTTTGAACCCATGAGCACTAGCTATGGTAGTTATGCTATGTCTAGTTTTTCCACACATGATTTGGCATTTCATGTCGAGTCATATTTTGAGCCTAACACTATGCCTGGGGGCACTCCCATTCTTTACCATGCGGAGAGCTTTGGGAGCACAAGTCACATTGCACCTTCCATCCCGGCGGTGGAAACTACATCACATATTCCTCCTAGGCCTAGGGATAGCGATCCTATTAGGATACCAGATCTGAGACGAGTGACTATAGGGAATAACATGTACATAATTACACAGGTCCCTTTGTTTTCTATTCCTAGTTCTTCGAATGTTCACCCTCCACTTCATTCACGTGGTCCTTCGGGCCGGAACGTTGCTACGAGTCATGTTCGTACTGCGGTTACTCAACCAGTTGTGTCTTAGGTTCATGTACCGCCCTTTGTTTCAGGAGGTTATGTTCATACTTCTAGAGGTCATGTTACTACTTTCGGAGTGTATATTCCTACTTCCGGAATGTATATTCCTACTTACAGAGTGTCTCATAGGACATCGCATGCGATGACTTGTGGACCTTATTATGGGACGTAGTATGGACAAGGTTCTTCACCTTATGGGTGCAGGTATCAACAACCCACTTACTCTCCAAATTATGGCTTTGTAGCTCCGAATAGTCAAGGTACACCACACTATGGTGCTTCCATGCCACCCTATATGGGTCAAACGGGAGGAGGGCACTATGGCCAAGGCCATGGTGGTTATGGTAATTAGACCTATGTGAATCAGAACTATCAGGGAGCGGGCCATTGACCTAATCATCCTAGGTTCCCTTTCCTCACAACGCTAAATCTTCCTGACTTGTTGAGATTGATGAATGATCTTGTAGCTCATGACCTAGCTTGGACAGCTATCCCTACTAAGCTTCCCTCGGACATACCCGAATTCGAGGGCAAACTGGGAGAGGATCCAAGCGAACATGTTACTACCTTTCACCTATGGTGCTCTTCGAATTCCTTACACTAGGACTCAATCCGTTTAAGGCTATTTCAACGCACCCTTACAGGGCCTTCCATGAAATGGTATATAGATCTACCTAGGGGGGCATTTTCTTTGTTAGATGACCTAGTGATGACTTTTCTTAACCACTTCTAGCTACCAGTGTGTTATGATTTTGGTACAGAACTCTTGTCAACATTTTGGCAAGATAAAGCCACATATATCTTGGATCATATTCAAGAGTGGTGCAGACAGAAGAGGTTGATTAAAGCCTTTATACCACCAGAATTCCTCCTCGAATGGTTCCTTAAGTTGTTATTGACTTATATAGTGAAGGATGTTTCTACATCCGGAGTGCAAAATGAGGAACAAGCCATTTTTAGGGCACAGGAACTAGATTTGATTTATGCTCAATCTGGTTTGTTATATGAGATCATTCCCAATGCTCCGTGTTCTAGTTTTGACCCCAAAGTTAAACCTGGACCACATGCCGATGGCATTGTTGGTTGTGCGAGTGCTAAACCTGCAGATTCAGTTGCGAAACAAGTTAGTCAATTGTCAATCAAGCAATCTAATTCAGGACAAGCCATGACTTTGTCTCAACCCACCCAAACGACAAGTGTGCTTTCGGTGCAATCACTAGACCAGAAGGGTAACCAGCAGCCCAAATGGAATAAAAGGAAGGGTAAGAACAATCGTAAGGGTGGGAATAGGAATGAAAATACTAACAATAATGAAAATAACGCCCATAATGCTGGGGGGGACAAGCAAGCTAAATGTAAGGTTAAATTTCCTTGCAAATTGTGTAAGGAATATCACCTCACTTACTTGTGCACTCGTATAGATGAAGCCTCGAGATTCCTTGCACAGGGCCCAGTTGTGCTGACTAACCCTTTACCTCACAATCAAAATATGAACTCAAGGACCCATGATTAGTCTAGTGGTGATCAAGATCCACTGGAGGGTAGTGGTCGTGGTGGCATTAACATGGTACATGCTACGAAAGTTGTGACCCATGCGAAGGACTATGGTTCGTCACAACCCAACCCAGGTAAGGAACCTGATCCACTAGGAAATCCTTTGCGTATTGAAAAAACTATGGATAAACCTAAAGCTGAACCTTGCATTCCTAAGGGAGTCCTTAAGCGTTCAGGGCACAATCCTAATGCCCGAGCTGCCCAGAACTATTCTGTTGTCAAGGATTTGGGCCACACTCCTAGTGCGATGTCTACACTAGAAGTAATTCAGAATTATCCTTCGCAAAGGAATGCTTTGCTTTCTGCCCTTGGTGTGAATGATGATAATTCTTCCTCCATGATTAAATTTGAAACTGCAGGACTTCAGCCTCGCTTTCCTTACTATGTGTCACTTTTGATTCACATAAAATGTCTTAACATGACCGTCAAGCGCACTGTGATTGACGAAGGTGCTGCTGCTTCTATGATGTATTTATCATGTTGGAAGAGTTTAGGTTCCCTTGAGTTGTCTAAGTCTACAACCATGTTAACTACGTTCAATGGGAGATTTTTTAGGTCGCACAGGATCCTTCCTTCCCTTAAGGTCCATTTGGGAGGGAAGACCGTTGAGATAAAGGTCAAGGTGGTTGATGCACCCCTTGACTACAATCTCTTCTTGGGTAGGAATTGGATGTATAGTATACAAGCCGTAGCTTATTCATTATTTCGTGTTGTATGATTTCCATTTAATGGGAAGATAGTTACGATTGATCAAACATCATTCAAGAATCCGTCGGTTACCGCATCTTCGGGAGCTTTGATCCCGATTGTAGAGCACTCTTAGCCGGCAACTGGGAGTGTGGGTGTGGGCATGTATCCATCCCTTATGGGAATCTTTATTTTCCCTGCACCTATCCTTATGATAGGGTCTAGTTCCGGTAAGGCTTTGACATCTGTGAGGTTGGTGTCTTCTCGCACGAGCCATATGGAAGATCCTTGGATTCTTCCTACACTGAGCACTTCGAGTGAGACCATCATGATGGACGTGCCATTGCCTGCAACTATGGTAGCTTATCAAGGTAATATTGAGTGTGTTGCAGAGCCTAGTCCTTCCTCTTCACGGATGGAGGAGGAGGACCCTTATGTGCTGCCTGCATGGGCAGTAGAGTCTTCTCACACACACGACTGCCTTAATAGTGTTTTTCCTTCAGACGAAGCGATTATTGAGGCCATGTCGGTAGTTGAGCCACCATGGGAAGAGCTCCATAATAGATCTTACTTTCTTCCTGAGCTTGACTGCTTGGAGCGTGAGGACTTTAGGGAGGTTCTTAGTGAGAGGATTGGTAGTCCCATGGTTTCGTTAAGCTCTCTTGGTCCGATGGATGATGGGAACATGGAAAATATATCTCCAACAATTCCTATCAATATCTCTCGTGATCCTGGAAGGATAGAGAATGTCTATATTGGGGCAGAATGTTCCCATGTTGAGATTCTAGAATACACCGAGCTGTTTAAAGAATTCCATGATATATTTGCTTGGTCTTACGATGAAATGCTAGGTATCGACCCTCGCATTGTTGAACATGATATTAATAATTATCCCAATGCTAAGCTTGTTCGACAACATTTGTGTGCGGTGAATCCTAGGAAAGCACCCACGATTAAGGAAGAGATAGAAAAACTGTTGAAAGCTGGTTTTATCTATCCCATTCCCTTGACGGAGTGGGTTTCAAACCTCGTTCCAGTTGATAAGAAGCAGGGAGCGATCCGCATATGTACTGATTTCTGCGATTTGAATCGTGCCTGTCCTAAGGATAATTTCCCCACACCATTTATTGATCAGATTTTGGATGAGTGTGTGGGTAGCGAGGTTTTTTCCTTCATGGAAGGCTTTTCCAGATACAATCAGATACAAATTAAACCTGAGGACCAACATAAGACTGCATTTATTTGTCCTTGGGGAACTTTTGCATATTGAAAATTGCCTTTTGGCCTTAAGAACGTCGGGAGCTACTTTTCAGTGGGCAATGACCTTGAGTTTCCACGATCTCAAATCGATTATCGAAGTGTTTTTGGATGACCTTGCTGCTCATTCTCGTATGAGAATGTGTCATTCCTATCATTTGAGTTTGGTATTCGAAAGGTGCCACCATTATTTGGTCAAGTTAAATCCTCACAAGTGCATCTTTTGTGTGAAGTCAGGTCGCTTATTAGGATTCATTGTTTCTAAAGAGGGTATAAGAGTTGACCCTTTGAAGGTTGAGGCAATACTTCAGTTGTCTCCCCTGAAGAATATTCATCATCTTCAATGTTTGCAAGGCATGGAAAAATTCTTAAGGAGATTCGTTGTCAATTTTGCCAATTTGACTAGAGGCTTCATGCGTCTTTTGAAGAAGGAAACCACCTTTTGTTGGGATGAGTGAGCCCAGGAGTCCTTTGATGTGCTCAAGTAAGCCCTAGCATCGGCCCTGGTGATTAGTCCCCCAGATTATAGCCATGATTTTCTACTTTATGTGGCCGCGTCCATGGATACGATTGGTATGGTTTTGGTTCAAGAGGATGAGGAGCTCCAAGAGCATGTCATATACTATCTGAGCTGGAATCTTATTGACACAGAGATCTGTTATTCCCATATTGAGAAGCTTGCCTTAGCTACCATACATGCAGTTCAACGGTTGAGACATTATATTCTCCTTCGCCAAACCTTGGTTGTAGCCCATGTCAATCCGTTTCAATTCATCCTCACTTGAAGGATGATTGGGGGAAAATATAATAAATGGATTGTCATCCTGCAAGAATTTGACCTCGAGTTTGTTTCGAAAAAATTGAAGAAATCGTTAATTTTTGTGGAGCTTATATCGGATTTCCCAAACGAGGGCGAGGAGTTGGTTTGTGAAGATACGTTTATCGATGAGCACATCTTCTTAATCTCAGCTTTAGACCCATGGTATGGGGATATCATTATATATCTACAAACATTGAAGGTCCCTACTCACCTCTCATGAGATGAATGACGATGATTACATCATGTGTCTAAGAATTACCTCATAGTGGATAACACTTTATACCATCGTGGGGTAGATTCCATTTTATGTCGTTGTTTAACTCATGAGGAGGCTGAGGTAGCATGAATGATTGCCACAGAGGGGTGTGTGGTGGTCATTTATCTAGGCTTTCTATAGCCCAAAAAATCTGAAGAGCGGGTTATTTTTGTCCGTCGATCTTTAAAGATTGTATGGATGCGGTCAAGAGGTGCCACCCTTTCCAGGTGTTTGCACATAATATGTGCTCAAAACCTACTCCGTTACATCCCATCATCACTGTCGGTCCCTTCACTAAGTGGGGGCTTGATTTTATGGATTGCAACCGAGCTTCAGCTGGGGGGCATCATCATATCATAGTGGCTGTCGACTACTTCACGAAATGGGCTGAGGCTATGCCTACAATTAAATCCAACAGTGAGACAGCTGCACACTTCATATTCAACCAGATTATTACTCAGTTTAGAATTCTAAAATATCTTGTGACTGACCATGGCTCGCACTTTCAGAATCGTGTGATGGAAGAGTTGGCATCAAATTTAGGGTACAAACAAGAGCATTACTCCTCTTACTACCCTCAAGCGAATGGACAGGTAGAAGTAGTGAATAAATCACTCAAATCCATTCTCCAACAAACCATCGCACAAAGAAAGAATAATTGGCACATTATGTTATATCCTGCTTTGTGGGTGTATAGAACCGCTGTTAAGACTGCCATGGGTTTTTCTCCATATCAGCTTGTACATGGAGTGGAGTCGGTATTGCCGATTGAGTGTGAGATTCCTTCTTTGAAGCTAGCGATAGAGCTCTTACCAGACACTTCACAATTGGAGGAGCATTTGGTCCACCTTGAGCAACTTGATGAGCAGCGTTGAGATGCCTTGGTGGCTCTAGAAGTAAATAAGCGTTGCATTAAGGTCTAGTACAATAAGTCTGTCCATCCAAGGAGGTTTAGTGAGGGAGATTTGGTCCTTTTGTGGGATCAATCGAAAGAACCTTTGGGGGCAAGAAAGTTTAACCCCATGTGGCATTAGCCTTACGTCGTTAAGTGTGTGTTAGAGAAGGGTGCTTATGAGTTAGTGGATTATGAGGGAACGACCTTGGCAGAGCCTAGAAATGGGCTCTATCTTAAGAAGTACTATGCATGATTTTCAGCCAAGGCTGGTTATTGTATATTATTGTACATTTTTGCATAGGTAGGTCTTTTTCTTATGGTGATCAGGTTTGTGATTAGTTTCTGTTCCTTTTGGCAGATGTTAATGGAATCTTCCACCTTCATAGGATTCGCAGATGGTGCAATCCATCACACTCAACACTAAGCCTTTGCTGCTTGGGTGATTTATACTCCTATGGGTCAAGTATTGTCTTCAGGAGGTGTATGTCTATGACCATCTTCCAACAATGTTGCTGAATATAGTTCCATTATTGAGCTTCTACAGGATGCCACTTCACATGGCGTTCTCTCTCTTGAGGTACAACTTGATTCGTAGTTAGTCATGTCACAGCTTAATGGTTTATACCATGTTAGAGATCTGACATTATTAATAAGGTTCTTACGTGTGAGATTATTAGAACGACAATTTCACAATATAACATACATACATGTTCCAAGAATTAATAATCAAGTTGCTGATTCATATGCTAACTATGTGTTAGATTGGCATTTGTTTCATACTCAATAAGCTCATCACAAACATAAATTTTTACACATGTACATAAATAAACCGATCATCATAAAAGTTTTTATAAACATCCAAAATGTGGTAATACATACTGTCATAATACAAAAATGGGGCTCTCGAACCACCAAAATATAATACACGGTAGTACAAAATGTATCATTCCCAGGTATCTAAGCCTATGGAGGAGGAGGGGGGTTGCGATCATGGAATGTCACTACGGCTCTAGCTAGCCGTCGAAATAACTTCACCCATGCTCATGGTACACCCACCACCTGGCGCTGCATGGCCTCAGGAAAGTCCTTGACTTGCACCATGGGTACTCTGTGTGTCAGTCTCATGAATTTGGTATGAATGCTTTGGAGCGTTCGCTCTGCATCCACAATTGTGATATCATATCCTCTTCCCCTCTGTCTATGACGAGGGAAGCCTTCAGGCCGCCGTGGTCCCACATCTGCATGCATATGGTAGATGTCACTATGTATTGTCACCCAAAAACATGTCTTTTGATTCCACATAATAAAAAAACACAAAAAAATTAAATAACTCAAAAATTTTAAAAAGAGGGATGAGATTCGTTACCTATGTCTCTGTATGCCAATCCTGGTGGTAGCGTCATGTCAGGGTCTCCCCGGAAATCTATCCCCGCATAGGGGTAGTCATCGATGGAAACTATCTGTCATCGCCACCATGGAAATAAATCAGCTGGATAGGGGTTGGACACCCTACCTCCACCCAGTCTACGCATCGCATCCGCCCAACGCCGTTGGTCCAGATCTCGAACCCCGTGTAGAGGAACGTCAACTCTAGGGCTCAATCCTAGAACACGCTCGAAGAAAAATGTGCTTAGTATGCTGCTGAAACCAAAGTTTCACACTCTACCCATCTTGCACTCACTGAGCTGGTGTTTCATGTTGCCCAGTAGAGTAGTGCTCCAATCGTATACTGTGGGTCTCATGCACTCCACTACATAGAACATCAGAGGCTGTGAGGCCTGGTGGAGTGAAGCCAATCCTGCTATCCTTCCCAGTGTCAATAGGATGGAATTTAGGCCCAGCACCTGTATGGAGTTAGTTGGGATCTAACTCCCCACCTTCTCCATGTATGAATAGTAGTACACCACAATGTACTCATCTATAGTCAGGCCACCTCCAGGCCCGTGAGAACGTAGGTTCACTACTTCCCCCTGCCAGGAAAGTCCAGTAATAAAGTATATGTCCTCCACTTCTACGGTGAGGGACATCTCGTCTATCTGGAACGACTCTGTGTCTAGATCCCAGTAGTCCACTAACATCTGCAGTAGTCTTGGTTTGGCTCTTAAGCCACCAAGACACCAAAATTTGTATAGCCCACATGCACGTAACGCTTGTTGAGCAATTAGATCTGCTCTTATTGCCTCTTCTACATCACCATGTTCACATTCTCTCCATTCTAGGACCATCCTGCACAATAAATTTGAGTTTTTCCCATTAGAACACTTGAAAAACCTTAAGCGCGGCTGCATACGCGACTATTTGCCAAACAACTGTGTATGTACGTGGCTTTCGGGGCATTTTCCACGTATATCTAGCCCTATATGTGGAAAAACCCTCGATTTCCATGTGGGCCATGGCGCCTATCTTAGAATGGCCTAGAAAATCAAATACACCAGGGAATTTGACAAAATTTGCATCTAAATGAAAGAGTAGAGCATGGGTAAGTACCCGAAAAAAACGGTAGTGGATTCTGCTAGCTGGATCTCCTAGAATTTGCTGTTGAAGTTCTAAGCTCAAATGGGTAAAAGTTTCAAATGTTTTATAATGTTTTGAATTATTTACTATTTATAGAAATTTTTCAAATTTTTGAAATTTTTTACCTCCTTTCCTATAGTTTGGACCGTTTCTAATCCATTTGGACTGTTTTTGGACTAATTTATGATGTAGGAGGCCTTTTTGAGTGCCGTTTCAGCCGTTGGATTGACCCATTCATGCCGATTTTAGGTATCATGTCTAAACTGGCATATAGGTTAGGTTTCATCACCATTTGTAGTTTGCATGACCTTATGACCATTTCATTATAGACTTAGGTACGAACCCACTCTATTATCTCACAAAACCTTCTTGTTGTTTTAGAAGTGGCATGATATGAGTGGTAGAGCTTGACCTTACATGGATACCCTAGTTAGTGCCTTATTTGCATTTGGTGCCCATGCTAACATTTTGTCCCTTAGGGTGTGGGAGTCCATTGTATTGTATTGCCATGACATTTTGCAAGAGCCTCATACTCTTGATCTTTTGCTGGCCTATTTCCCTCAGGACTCCCTTATGTCAAGTTGTAATTGCATTATCATGAGCTTTTCCTGCCTTATTGAGCCTTACGCCAGCTTCCCTAACATTGAGTTTCAGCCATATAGCTCGAGCTTGTCTCATGTCTAGCCATGCAGAGCCATTTTATATATCCTTTGCAGCTTGATTCCCTATTTTTACTGGGAGGGGACTTTCCCTCGAGTGTTACTGTCCTACACATGTATCCTTACATTGAGCATAGGTATGTTCCATTGCTTGGAACTAGTTTCTTTGACCATATGACAATCGTCTCCTCCTAGTCTGTAACTATAAAGCCATTTTATTCTTTTTCAAGCTTTTTAAATATCTGAAAAAGTCCAAAAAAATAAAAAAACCAAAGAGCCGGACAAGGAAAGATGTTATCTTTTGGTAGCTGTCAAGTCGTGTCGCCTTCGAACAGAGCACTGTATATCACATCCATTGGTTGGGTTTATAGTTTGACTTTAGGAGTTGTACTCATTTATCTGAGTTTATTTCCACTGACTGGTTAAGCTTCCAGTCCCTATGGAGCCTCTGTCGATGCCTCTTGTGTCACAGAGATGTCCCAGTTTTATATATCGAGTCTATGCTGCCTTTATTTAGTCACCATTCATCATTATGCTCTTGTTCGAAGGAAGTTGAAACCTGAGTTGGCCATTTCTCAGTTATCTTGACTTTGCATGTCAGAAATTCTCGGTACAGTTATTGGTTCGTGCACCTTATGATCGATTCCTTCCACATTATACAGCTTTGCTGAGTACCTCATGTTGGATGATGGGGGATGCCTTAATGCCCTCCTTCCAGCAAATTTCATCCCATCGACTCCAGATTATTTATTCCAGGATTGGAATGTAGAGTCATTTTTTGAGTGCCCTGAGACTTGCAATCATCAGTGGCAAGTTCTCTCACCATCGACAAATTTTGGGAATACATCAATGTCCCATGATTGATAGATTATCTCAAGTGTTTGACCTCAACACATTTATTCACACTTGTTAGTTTGCACTCTAGTACCTTGATTTCCATTTTCATTATCGGTGGGTGATCTCACGTCTATTAATGGTATACATCAATGACCGGTAATCAGACGATGGACTACTATGTTCGACCTCGACACCTCTATTCACATAGTAGGACATGTATTTGTAGCGGTTTGTGTAGAAGACCTTCCATATTGGTGGCATCTCTTATATGCTACCTTCTTGATCGTGCCAGTGTTCATGATATTTCAGCTCTCGTGACTTGATTCCAGTATATGTTAGACATTTGCAGATATTATGGAGATCTTGATCCATTGTATATCTTCAGCTATTATGGAGATCATGATCCTTTGTATATATTCATCATGGAAATTCTGATCTATGTATATTGTACATGGCGATGACCACTTATGTGATATTTTGTATCATGCCTATTCATGGCCATTGTACTCTTATGTATCCGGGACTGCTATATGTATTTGCAGTTATGTGCAAAGTTGTATCATTGTACTATTCTGATTGGGTGGCTGGTCTTCCATTTGGGATCCTTCATCACTCCACTTCTAGGATGGACTTATAATGTATTTTGGCCATCGCATGATTCCTCTAACCTCACACATCAGGGGGCATCTGTTATAGTTGATTTTACCACACCAGGTGAATCACACTTGTATGGCCTTCCCTTGTCCCTCTGTATACTTCTTAGACCCCTTAGACCATTTTTTTTCCTTTGATGTTTCCTAGACCATCCCTATAAACATGTGAAAATCCATATACGTGAATTTTAAACCCCTGATCGCGTATATACGTGGGTTTGACCCCTAAAACTGTGTACAAAATCCAAATCCTTTTGGAGTTTTCCTTAACATGGATCTGACTCACTTGACTCCTGGCCTTCCATATGCCTTGAGATCGCTTGGATTTGACCTTTCATTACCCCTTTGAAAAGCTATATAAGGAACTCTTTGATACATTGAAGGCATATGAGAGAATTGTGAGCAAAGAAACTATAGTCCATTGTTGCCGAAACTTGTGCTTGAGTCTGCATCCCTTTGTCCCTTGGAGCACTTTTGTGTTCTTCGCAAGCTTGCCATTTGCTTGTGAGTTTGCTATTGAGAGATGGAGGCCCAAGTGGGGGATTCAGTTTCTCTGATTCGCAGATGTACCGACAGAGGTTGTATCCATTGTAATCTCTGATTTTATATTAATAGAAATATATTTTTCTGTCCAATAATGTATGTTTGAATGAATATTTTATCCATGGATGATTTCAAATGCTTATACATTGTTGATTATATATGCTAGAATAGATCTAACACTAATATATATAGTATGCTTGTCTTGTTTACTTGTTGTTGAGGAAGTGATTCATCAATTCAAGCTGAAGTTGGAAAGCTCAACGGGGATCTACTTCAATCGTCCAGAATAAGGTATGAGGTCTGATCCTTTAGTGTTAGATATTTGATTTCTATTGCATATTGGAAAGGATTGATTTCTGGAGTCAAGCTGTCTGTTGTGGTACCCCAAGCCATAGGAATTTCTCTTCGTAACATGGTCAAATGAGAGATTGAAAATCTCAATTGTTCAAAAATTGTGATCTTCATGTTGTGGGTGAAGTAGAAATATGTTTTCAGACCAACACTCTCAAGGGTGTTAGTTTTATTGTTAACATATGCCCCCTAATGTGTGAGGTTTGAAGCTATGCTGAGGGCTAGAATACATTGACAATTATTTTATTTTGATACTCTTTAATGGTGAAGGTAGGATGGTATAGGATTAGGATCTTCAGCATAGGAGTTGAAAAGCACCTATAAGTCAAAAAAGGAAATAACCCAAATATACAATATCTTCTTGACACAGGCATACCCATGCTTAGTAGTAAATAAACATGGCCACAAACAGTACACAGTGGATCCATGTCCAAAAGAAAAAATGCAAGCACTTTTTGATGAGTGCAAAATATCCAGGTCTTTGTGGTGCTTTGACATGGCAGTCTAATCTTGAGCAACTCAACCAGTGCATTGATGAGTGATACGACTGTTTTTCCCAAGGTATTTAAATAAACCAATGATAGTACGAGTCTATATCATGCGAATAAATGAGTCCATGTCGATCATAATAAAACACCATCTATTTACCGGTATTTGATGTATACTTCTAACAGATGTGAGGAGGCCCACTGATAATGATGATGGACTCCAAGGTACTTGAGTACAAACTGACAACTGTGAATATATGTTATGAAGTCTAACACTTGTATAATCAAACAATTAGGGGTCATTGGTGTATACCCACTGTCATTTGCGAGGAATCCTGCCACTGATGACTGCAAGTTCCAAGGTACTCAATAGGGTTTCTAGATCCATTTGCTAGATGATGATTTGGTGTTGATAAGAACATATCTGTCAGAAGGAGTGCCTTAATGCATCACAGATCAACTGATGCAAAACTGAGATTAATAGGATGATATAATTTGGTAGAGCTGCGAGATCCAACACTGTATATTGACAAAACAAAGGTTGGCTTGAGTTGTCAGGAATATTTGAGGAGTGGCCGATACTAGTTTGAATTCCCTTGAAAAAATAACATGACGCATAATGACAGTTGGAAACATAAGACTTAAGTCACCAATATTAATGAAATTCGCCAATTCCAGATGAATTAATGTGTCGAAGGACGTGTGTCGTGTTCAAGGTCAACAAGGATTGATTGTTTCCATTTTCTCCTTGACGAATTATGAATAGACTCAATGATCTTCCTTTTTTTTATATAAAATTTTTAGTGCTTTTTCATGTTTTAGCTTGAAAAAGAATAAAGAATTCTATAATACATAAGAGGGAACGAATGTTGCAAGGGCATGCACCTATGTTTCAAGAGCATGGGTCAGGACAAGAAAAGGATATGCACTGCAAACATGGGTTGATCTAGTTGTGTACACTCTTTCGGATGTTCACTCCATACGTAAGCTATTTGATGTAGGATTATGTGTCGACGGATGATGAAATAGAACCAATTAACTATTGTTTTATCCAATATGTAATATTGGACAAGTAGGAAAAAATGAGTGATGGTTTTACATCATACTGATTCTTGTGAAAAATATCAACACCATGGATCGTGGTCTGTCATTCAAATCCTAGATCAAATAGTTTGAACATGTCAATTCCTCCAAAATCCTGTAAAAGTAACCATAACCCAACCGCTTAGGTAACCAATAAGCTTCAATATATGCATTTAATATCTGTAATAACAAAGATAAGTAGATGACTCATTTTTTACCATTCTTGTAGGAATCACCTCTTTCGAGGATGCATCCCAAAAGCAATGAACCCTTTACTTGGTAATCTGCCGGTTGTAGGTGATTCTTCATGTTGGATCAAGAAGTTGAAATAGTTCAAAAGTGTTTTTTGAATTTTCCATATATTCGATATTTTACGAAGTTTTTTGGACATTTTCTTTAGAAGAAAAATATACAAAGGGAGAAAGTGTTTATACTACTCTTTTTGGTGTTGGAAAAGTTAATGCAAAAATTGTTTTGGAACTTAAACACACTTTTGGTTCATGATGTACTCAGTTCTACTTTATACAAAGGAATGTTACTTTAAATTTTACTTATTCTTTGAAAGACTTGTTCAAATATGGTGCTATGCATTCAAAATAGATGCTTGCTTTATCAAAATGATGTATGGCAAAGATGCCAATCAAGGATGTAGTTAGCTAAGGAATCAACTAGACTATTTGAAATTCTAGGAACATGAATATATTCAATGAATTCAAATTGACATTCTAGAAGAAAAAATCATAGAAACTTTCTAAACATTATAGGATCACGAACCTGATACTGACCATTTAACTGAGATACAACAAGTTGTGAGTCCAGTTTAACAGTTATTCGTTGGATGCCAAGGGTGTTGGCCTCGATTAGAAGCTCAATGGTTGCGCTGTACTCTGCAAAATTATTGGTCACAACTCCAAGGAAAGAGCCTCTCTAACTAAGGACTTGATTTTCAAGTGTGAATATTACCCATGCGGTGGAAGCAATGTTCTGAGAGCCACAGCTAGCGCCATCCACATATCCCAAATAATTGAAAGTTTCCACTGACATCTGCCAAGTCGATATACTAAGAAATATAAGTGTTCGCATGAAATAACTATTGTACATAATTTTTTTACACATCATACAAAAAAGACAACAAAAAAGGCTATGAGGCCTCAGTGCCAATGCAAAGCATTTCTTCAGATACAAGCCATTTCTAATCTCCAACAAGGGTTCCCCGTCATAATTGACTAACTCATATGTACCTATTTTTAACACTATTTTGAAAACAAGTGGGGAAAACCATTTAGGTACAAATTTCCCTTTTCCTATTTTATCATTGTCTTGGTCATAAACCAAAACCAAATCACCTTCTGAAAATACTCGAGGACATGATACTTTTTCATATTGGGATTTGACTATTTTCTTGTGTGCTTCTACGTTTAATGAGGCCTCTCTTCTAGTTTCATCAAAAGAATGAAGGTGTAGGAGTCTTTCTTCTTCTCTAGAAGTGTTCGGTGAGAGTTTGATGGCTAGTTTTAATGATGAGATATCACATTCAATTGGAAACACAACTTCTTCTCCATAAACCAGCTGGAAAGGAGTGAAACCAATCAGCATTTTAGCTGACGTACGGAAAGCAGAGAGAGAAGAGAACAACATCATATGCCAGTTAGTTTTGTTCATATTAACCGTTTGCTGCAACATGGTATTCAAAACATTTTTGATGGCTTCTACTTGATCGTTGCATTGGAGATAATAAGGTGAGGAAAAATCTTGCCGTAAGCCTAACTTGGTTGTAAGTTCATCCATAAATGAATTCTTAAAATGAGTACCATTGTCTGTGATGATATCTTTGGGTACACCAAACCTATTTATCACATGATTGAACAAGAAATATGCTGCACTTTTTGCCGTGTTGTCGAATGTAGGAATTTCCTCAGCCCACTTTGTAAAGTAGTCCATTGCTACTATGATGTACAGGTTTCCATTAGATGAAGGTGGGTTGATTGTCATATAATCAATGACCCATTTTGAAAATGGATGCACGGTTACTACAACGTGTAATAGAGCGATATGTGTGTGTATTTTTCTTATATAAATATGGAAAGGATGACACTTTTTAATGGAACTCACTACTGCATATGGTTCAATTTTCCCACGAAAGTTTGCCACGAAAAAGTTAAAAACTTTGTTTTCGTGGCAAAATAGTTTAAATTTTTGGAAAAAAATTGAAAATGGCCCAACATTCGTCGCTATAGTGATGTTCTTGACCTTTCATCGATATTGCAATGACAATTCATTTCTATTGCGACGATAGTTCAAGAATGTCGCAATAGAGACGAAAGGTCAAGAATGTCGCTATAGTGATGAAGTGCCAATGTTAAGGCCAACGTTCGTCACTATAGCGATGTTCTTGACCTTTCATCGCTATTGCGATGACAGTTCATTGCTATTAATAAAATTGAGTCAATTGTGGATTATTTTCAAATAAACATGAAACATGAGTTTGATTAAATTAAAAGTCTTTAGAGACTGAAACCTCGTGATTGGGTGGGTCAAGCATCATTACAACATAAAAACTATAGGATTGATCCCCATTATCAATCAAATTTATAAGGCTCAAAATCGTTTCATAAAGGTTTTTTTTACTCATGTTTATTAATATTTTAACACTTGGTAATTAAAACCACTTCATAATAAATTCTATGGTGATAAGTAGGTTTTGATCTGATGAAGAACTAAATAAGATTATATGTTTTTGTATAAGATAGAAGTAAAAGATATAATACTTTGAGGACTATAGAATCATAGAATAAGAAAGGAGAAAAAAATGTGTTACTTTAAATTATTTATATATCAAAGTATTTATGAATGGTAAAGACATATTTGAGTTCAATTTCTCAAATATCAATATAAATAATTTTTTTATGGGGAAAAAATGAAGTCCTGGTCAAAATCATCTAGGACATGTAAGTTATTAGACAACTAAAAGGAAACAAGTACCCATCTGTAAACAAGTTTACTAATCCACTCCCCACTCCAACATTTATCAACATGTACTTAGATATTGATGATGAAAAACTAGCTGTTGTCTTGACTTCTCATAGTTTTCCATTCCTTCTTCTTTTATGATATATATAGATATAAGACTATTCTTTTTTTCTGAGACCATTAGTGGGAATAGTATATTAATTGTTTATACATGAATTAGACATAGTGAATAAAATATTAAATTGTTAAGGCACATTGCTCTCTTATCTTTTGTACATTCTTAATAGAATAATTAACCTTAAAAAAAGGAAATTGAAATTGTTAAGGAACATTGCTATTTTATCTTTGAACATTTTTAATAAAATAATTAACCAACAAAAAAAATCCACATTGCTCTTTTATCTTTTATCTTTGTACATTTTTAATAAAATAATTAACCCCCCCCAAAAAGATATAAACTACAATTTTAATGTCATTATATTGTAAGTTTAGGTTTTAGTAAATAATAAATATTTTCAAATTATGGGAATATGAATTGAATAATAATTTTTATTATCCTTGATATTGTAAGAGGGTTACACTTGTGATAAATCAAGCTTGCATGATGATTTAATGTATGGACTTGGGTACAGGTGAACCTTGGATTAGAGATGTGGCTCTTCTTTGATTGATTTGATAATGAGTCGTTGATAATAGCAATTGGATGAGGTCTCTTCATGGGATTTTGATGGATTCCATAACATGTTGTTAATAGATAACATATTGATGAGCTCTCTCTTTTTTTAACAATGTTGGCATGCTTGGAATATTGTTTGCTTAGCATTGATTCAATTATTTAACACTTTGTTCCTTTTATTGAGTGGGAATCCATCAACTTAGGGTCTCCCTAAGTTTTAAAGTGTTGATAATTATGCCTTGATGACATGAATGCCTATGGTTTGTACTTTGCTATGTTTGGAATTACTCAGTTAAGATCACCCTGAACAGTTCCAACAAGATTATTGATATACTTATGTGGGTTTGAAGTCTCCTAACTAAAATGACTTAACATATATGAGTACATTTCATACATATTCCTTCAAACCACATTATGTTTAACATCCCTTTATGGAGAAGTAGCCTTCTACACACTTAATAAGGGTTGTTTGGGTATATCCATCCTTGGTTAAACTCTATTTGACCACATGAGGATTAATACTAGACCAACCTATCTCTTTGGAGTGGTATCACACTTGGAAGATGATGATTGCAAAATAACCTTTGGTTTTCCATGGACCACCCTCTCTTATAGCACATATTTTGATGCATTCACACATGTTTTTCTTGAAATGTTGGCACATGTTTCTAGGGTGCATTCTTCTTGTGATCATGATTTGAATGCCTTGCTTGTATGGATACAATTGGAACTTGGATAACATCTTCGTAAGGTTGACCACCAAAGAATGACCCCCTTAATTTTCTCTCTTGACACACATTTATATGCATTGTGATACTTTATTTCTTATAGGATGGGTCCTCCCCATTCATTCATTGGTTTATTTGAGTATTTTTGGGATCTTGCACTTGATTTGATGCTAATATCTTGATTGGTGAACTCATCATTCCATGCATATACCTTTTGCACATTTTTTTAATGAGTTGGAAAGTTGGAAATTGGGCCACTTGGAGGTGACATCCAAGATGAAGGACTATGGTTGGCATGTGGACATCAATTATTATATTATTTAGTGGGAGAATCCATATATGGAGGGTCTTAATGCACATGTTTTGGGCATATGACACTTGAATAAGTCAAATAAGGAAGAAATCCACTTTATTGGGGTTTCATGGCACACATACTCATGACACCTAGATGGGATGTTTCACTTGGAGAGACCACATGTGCCATATTGAGGAGGTTTTTCTTGTTTGATTCCATTAAATAAGGAGGAACCCACCTAGGGAAATACATGCAATGATGTAGCCACCATATTATTTTATTCATTATTGACTTCACAAAATGAGTTGGTTATGAGTTAGGATTATTTTATTGTTTTTCCTTGGAGAAAAAGTGGACCTAAACCACATTAGGTTATCGCTACAAAGTTACTTGCATATTTTGAAGACTTCTTGTTTGTAGATATGAAGTAGGAAACAATTTGAAGGTACTTAAAGGTTCACAATATTGGCGACTCCGCATCTTTAGTTTGGTCTGAGGTATGATGATTGCACATTTTAGTATTTTTGGAGGGTTTCAAGTATGGAATTGCATCTATATGTTCCATTGGATTTTTCATATATTCAGGGTTATCCACGTTATTTACCTTTCCAATTATGGAAGGAGCATGCCCTAAAGTTTCTTGGAAACCCTCTTGAAGCTTCAAAATCCATGGAATTATTAATAGAGTTTCTTCCAAATCTCAATATGGTTCTTCAGGATGTCATGATGAATATGTTTGCACTTCCATTAATGGGGAAAATTGTATGGGAATGTTGCTGTGGTTTCATATAGAAGGATATACTCTCTTTTAGACATTTTGTTGAAGTTTTCCAAGAATATTAGAGCGAGAGTGAAGTTACTTCTGTTAGATTTTTAACATTTAAGCTATATGATCTTAGGATCTTATCTTAGAGAATAAAAAGCACAACAATCAATCACAAGAGACAATGAACACAAAGATTTTCCTTGGGGAAACCATAAAGGAGAAAACCCCGCAACTTACTCAGAGATAGAATTAGCAGCAAAAGTAAAACCCAAAGACAGTAAGATGATCTCCTGACAAAAGTAGTCTCTCTCTCTCTTGTCCCAGCTTCTCATTTCTCTCTTAGTTATGCGCTACAACTGAGTGTGAGTGAATGTGCATTAAATAGAGAGGCTCCCTCTCTATTTATACTAATTCTCGACTTGACAATAATTCACTAGGGCTGAATTATCTAAGAGAGTTTAATAACCCTAGGGCCCCACAACCGCGGGGAATTTAACTCTTGATCAATAAGGAGGGTTACACTCTATGACTTTACATGACTTGTTTACATTATTGAATCTCCCGATAGGAACATCAGGGCATGACATGACTCAAATACATTACAGATACTTCTCGATAGAAACATTGGGGTACAATACATAAGATATACAAGTGAATACATTCTGAAGTTACAAATACATTAACACTCCCTCTTAACTAGGAAGGTATTCTCTCGACACTATTTATCAGCACAAGTCTTTTTCTCTGTATCATCTGGATCATCATCAATTCATTTTCATCTTCAAGTCTAGATCATCACTAGATCATCATCAAGTCTAGATCATCATTTGATTTGGAGCATCACTGGATCATCATCAAGTATGGATCATCACTTGATTTGGAGCATCACTGGATCATCAATATGTCTGGATCATCACTTGATCTAGAGCATCACTGGATCATCATCAAGTCTGGATAATCACTTGATCTGGAGCATCACTAGATCATCATCAAATATTGATCTTAACTTACTCTAAATCAACACTGCTGGATCATCACTGGGTCATCATCACTGGTGCTATCTCAATTCTACTCTTCATAGGAAGTTCTTTAGAGCCAGCCCTTTTTCATGCTGGTTGTAGGCCTAGGCTTCATGTAGGTATTCATCGTCTTCAACACTTATATCTAACCATGGAATGAACCATGTCAGAAATTCCTGCCCAGCACTTACATCTGACCATGGGAGGAATACATCCAAGAACCATGTTGGAAAGGCATGCCTAGCACTCACATCTGACCATGTGAGGAACACATCCAAAACCCATGTGAGAAAGGCCCAGCACTCACATCCAACCTCATATTGTCAGAAAGGCTCTGCACTTACATGTGACCTCATCTTGTCAGAAAGGATTTGCACTTACATGTGACCTCATCTTATCAGAAAGGATTAACATTTACATCTGACCTCATGTTGCTGTTGATGTATTTGTAACTTCGGAATGTATTCATTTATGTATCTTATATATTGTAACCCGATGTTTATTCTAGGATGTTTCTATTATGTATTTGAGTCATGTTGTCATACCCCGATGTTCCAATCGGGAGGATCAATAATGTAAATAAGTCATGTCAAGTCATTGTTAAAGTCCCCACAGTTTTGGGGCACTAGGGTTATTAGACACTCATAGA